>JAQQSZ010008734.1:0-12961 GCA_028646595.1 Phalanger gymnotis
GGGGGGGGGGAAATGGGGAGAAAATTTGTAACTCAAACGCCTGTGAAAATCAATGCTGAAAACCAAACATGTCAAAAATAAATTTAAAAAAAATAATGGAAGGAAGATTACACATGTTGGAGACAGAGAATGAAGCGGGAGAGGAAGATAGGGGCTGTGGGTCAGAGTTTCTAAATTGTGGCCAGGAAGCAAGTAGAGGGATACTTTAAGGCAATTTAACACTTTGTTTTTCATCCTTCTAAAGCACTTTTTTCCCCCTTCTCAAATCAGTGGTTTCATTAGGGAATCTCTGATGAGGCTGATAATCTACTCTGCTGTTTACTGTCTTAAGAAAGTTGACTGGATGTACTTTATGTCAGAGGGAGGATCTTGAACCAGGGGTCTTACGGTCTCAGGGGTTAGTTCTCTAACCACTACACTAATGTATTTTTTTTAAAGAACCTTTTGGTTCTTAGTAAGTCTCTGGTGGGGGTACTTAAGGAAAGACCTTGAAGACTAAGACCTTAAATAAGAAAGAAGGAAGGAAAGAAACTGGCACAAGAAGATATGAAAAAGGGGAAGGAAATAAAATCAGGGTTAGAGGAATTTGTTGGGTGCGGTTACTCAGTGATTGGTGCACTGTTTTTGTTCCTTGTGTTGTACCTTGGGCCAAATTTCCCCGACGACAGTAAGCTCCCTAAGGGTAAAGAGTGTCCTGAGGAAACTGAGGATGAAGGAGGGCAAGTGGTTGGCACAGGTGTCTAGTACCTAGCTAGTGTCTGTGGCAGGATTTGAACGCAGGTCTTCAGGTCAGGGGTTCTATCTACTGTGTTTTCGTGGGTACAGAACTTTGTAACTTCCACTCCTCAGCCCTAATCTAAGCAAAGCACGGCTCGGAACCAATCTTTATCAGATCTAAGTGGGTTGAGCTGCTACTCTGAGCCAAGGACTCCCAGAAGCCCTACTTTTCATTGGCTCGGATCTGCCTAGAGCGGCCGCCCTTGCCTGGTCCTCTGTGGTTATCGCTGCTGTCAATCTCCTCCCCACGTCCAATTCCCCGCCTCGGGCCCCTCCCGCTTCTCTTTTTTGCGAAAGGGAATGCCCAGTCTCTCGGATGGCCCGAGGTGAGCAGTTTCTCTCCCGGGGCGTCTCCCGTTCCAGCTCGGGCTTGCGCTCGGGCTCCAGCTCCCGCGTCGCGCCCCGCCCCGAGAGGGTGTCCTAGCCGCGCCCCAGCGTCCCGCCCCGCCCCGCCGGCGCCTCGCCCTGGGCCCTCGCCCCGCGTCTCCAGGGTGGAGACCCAGGCAGCCCAGGCGGGACGAATGTGCTCGAAGGAGGCGACGGAGAAGCAGTGAGGCGGTGCTGAAGGGACAGTTCCCGCGGGAACCCTCGGCCCCCGGCCCAGGGAGCCCCGCCGCGAGGCAACATAATCTAGCCCCGGAGCTCGGGAGCCGGGCGGGTGCGAGCGGGATGTGAGCCATGGAGGCCATCTGGATCTACCAGTTCCGGCTGATCGTGATCGGCGACTCCACGGTGGGCAAGTCCTGCCTCCTGCACCGCTTCACGCAGGGCCGCTTCCCGGGGATGCTGTCCCCAGCCTGCGACCCCACGGTTGGCGTGGACTTCTTCTCCCGCCTGCTGGAGATCGAGCCCGGCAAGAGGATCAAGCTGCAGCTATGGGACACGGCCGGGCAGGAGAGGTTCAGGTACGGCCGCCCGTGCCAACCTCCCGGGCTGACCCGGTCCCCGCCCGCCCCTCTTCCGCTTTCCCGATCTGCCTCTGCCAACCTGCCGACCCTGCCCATGCCCCGGCCGTGCCCCGGCTATTCAAAGGCTTCTTCCCCTTTGCCCAGCTCTCACTTCCCTCTCCTATGTCTTTGCCTTTGCAAATGCGACCCAGCCCCAGGTTCACTGCTTTCTTCCAGATACAACCTCCTCCACTCCCCACCCCGAATCCCCCACCCCCAGACTCACTTCTTTCCTTTGCCCACCTTCCCGTCTCCCTCTTTGCTCTTCCACACCGCCCCCACCCCAGCACTCTTGTCCACGAACCCGGGTTCCCACTTGACCTTTGTAACCCTTCATCCCCTGCCCCCCTTTTCTTTCTCCCATTTGCCATACCCCATGAGTCATCTGCCCTTCTCCTTCATAGACATCATAGTTAGATTTCGTCCCAGTCCCTTGAGTATAGTAGGCTCTTAATAATCGTTTGTCGGATTTACAGCAAAAGCTGTTCCAACCCAGTTTGATTGTATGAGATCATTGAGCACCGTCAGGAGGAAGATGAATGGGATGATGGTTACCAGAGCCACTCAGTACTCAAGAAGGTGGTGTGCGGTGTCAGAATACAAAAGTGGGTTCAAATCCTTCTCGGGATACATGGCACATACATATCACATGTTTGACCTTGGGTAATTCATTTAACTTCCCTGGGTCTTAGTTTTGTCTTCTGTGAGATGAGAGGTTTGGGACCAAATGGCCTCTTGAGGTCCCTACCCGCTCTAGATCTATAATCCTGTGACTACCCATTTGGATTTGAGTCCCCTCTTCCGCAAAATAGGACAAAACATGAGAGGCGAAACAGTATAGCTGAGGGTTTTTTAAAGGAATTTTAAAGGAATTCCCTTCAAAGTTTTCAAGCACTAAGGTGAGGTGCTGTTTAGGGAAAAAAAGACATCCAGAGATTTCTCAGCAGTTCTTTTACCTGTATTGAGTGTTTAGTATTTAATTTGGGAGGGGGGAGTAAGTAATAGAGTGTTAAAATTGTATCCTCACTTAATATTATATAAAAGAAAGGATAAAGAAAAAAAAACCGATTTTTCATACTTACCATGGAAGATTTCAAAAAGTAATACCAACATTTATATTGCACCTACTGTGTGCTGAGCACTTTACAATTATTATCTCATTTGATCCTCACATCAGCCCTGGGAGGTAATAAAACTGAGACAGACAAGGGTTGAGTGATTTGACCAGGGTTACACAGCTAAAATTCTCAGGAATTAAAAAATAAACAAAATTTTATTTTTCTAAATATTATAAAATAATAAGATTTTAGAACCAGAAGAGGCTTTAGTGTTAATCCAGTCTAACTTCCTTGCTTCCCAGAAAGATTAAGTGTGTTGCTCAGGGTTACAGCTAGTTAGGGTTGCTAGGTAGAGCAAAGGATCCTGGAGTCAGGAAAACTTGAGTTCAAATCTGCCCTCAGACACTTAACTAGTTGTATGACCCCGGGAAAGTCACTTAATCATGTTTGCCTCAATTGCTTCATCTGTAAAAGTGAGCTGGAGAAGCAGATGGCAAACCACTCCAGTATCTTTGCCCCCAGTGGGGTCCTGAAGAGTTGGACACTACTGAACAACAGCAGCTAGTTAGGCAGAATTATAAATCAAGTCTCCAGACCAATCAAGCAGCCCAGATTTGTCATATGCCTAAAGTAAGCCAGTAGCTCTAGGATTCACTAAAAGGCCATAATGGGGAGGAGGATACTTGTAAAGGAGAGATACCTTAATGTTGCTTTTTATAAATTTACTTTTTTACTGCCAGAAATTCCATTCATTGTGTCAGAAATCCAGCATGGTATAGTGGAAAGGGTGGTATATGTGGGTATGAATAGTAGTTCTGCTACTTAATGCTTGTATGACCTTAGGCAATTCATTCTAGCCTATGTGGGTCTTAGATTCCTCATCTATGTAAAAAGTCGGTTGGACTAAATAATTTATAAAGTTGCTCGCATCTTGAATATTCTTTATTACATTGAAGGTTCAAAACCTCTGGTGGAGAGCAACAACCAAAAGTGCAATTTTCTAAGCCTGCCTAGGGCTTTCTCCTAGCTGTGCTTCTGACTCCCAATCCATTGCCCTTTGCATTATTCCCCTCTGTCACTTTAAACAAAAGGACCAAGATTGTTAACATTATTAGGGTAAGGGATATTTTTGAGGAGAAGGAAATGAGAAGGAGAAATGACTAGGAAGGTTGGGAAAGGAAGAGATAAGCATCACTGATTGAGTTCATGCAAACAAGTACTTTGGAATGATTATTATATATTCAACGACATAATAGAGTTTGTAGGAGTGGAATTTTCCAATGATGTCTTTTTTTTTAAACCTCCCTCCCAGTAGACCGTCATCCTCTATGGAGTTTTAAATGATGTCTTTTTTTTTTTTTAAACCTCTTTTTACATCGTCATCCTCTGTGGATGAGATAAGCTTCCATATAAGCACACTAGGTAATGATTCAAGGTCTTACTTTATATTCTCAGTTCTGAGGCTGAAATGTAGAATATATATGTTACTCCCTCTTCATATACTCTGCACAGTAACCAAATTGGCCTACTTGCTGTTCCCCAAAGTTTGCATTCTGTCTCTCACCTCCATTCCTTTGCATAGGCTGTCCCATGCCTAGAGTATCCTCTCTTCTCATTTCTTCCTCTTAGAATCCTTAGTTTCTTCTAACGGTTAGCTCAGGTGCTCCAACCTACAGGATGCCTTTCCTGATTCCTTGCCTTCCAAGCCCACCACCTCCCCATGCTCCCTGCCTCTTCACACCCCTCATATTTTGTATTTACATGTTATATCCCCCAGTAAATATATACTCCTTAAAGGTAGAGAATGTTTGTTTTTTTTTAATCCACAGTGCCTTGCACTTCAGAGGTGCTATTGAATTAAAGTGAATATGTATGCATTTTAGGTATATATGTAGGAATATATATGTATATATATATACATACATATGAATATATGTTGTTTATTCAGTTGTTTCAGTCTTGTCTGATTCTTTATGACTCCATTTAGGGTTTTCTTGGCAAAGATACTAGAGTGGTTTGCCATTAACTTCTCCAGCTCATTTTACAGATGAGAAACTGAGGTAAACAGGGTTAAGTGACTTGCCCAGAGTCACATAACTAGTAAACGTCTGAGGCTGAATTTGAACTCAAGAAGATGAGTCTTCCGGACTCCATGCCCATGTTCTGACCACTGGGCCACCTAGCTTAGCCTTCACCCTATATAAATGCCAGGCCTTTGGCAGAGAGTAAGCAAAGAATACCGACCTAGGTGGCAGGAGATCTGCTGTCTAGTTCTACCTCTGAAGCGAGTGGCTTTACTACTGAGCCTCAGTATAGGATCTTTAATGTTTCTTCCACTTCTAACATGCTATGAATTATTAGAAGTTATTTATATAGCACTAATAACTCATTGGAGGAAATGTTTCAGCCTTTTCAGGAGGTCAAGCTTGATTAAACTAACTTCTCTGGACCTTAGTTTCCTCATTTTAGAATTAGTTTAGGTGGTCCAGCTCTAAAATTCTATGATTCTGATCTTGTTTACTAGTTTCATTTGTGATATAAACCATGTGTGAATCAAGATATTGGATGATGATAGTATATTTATTTAGTTGTTCTTGCACCAATTTTTCAGTGGTTGCCATGATAATAATTTTCTTAAAATTTCTTCTAAACTTCTAAATTGCAGATACACAAAGCAGAATAAAAATTTTTAAAGTCCCTTTCATGTCAACTTCTTGACATGAAGACAAAAGAATTGTTAAATGCTTTGATTTGATTTCTTAGATTTTTCAGTAACCGGGCCTATCTTTTCCCAAGTAGATACTTGGTTGAGCCTATTTTATTAACATCTTGTTAATTTGGTATTTATTATAGCTATTCTGTCTTAAAAATGTAATGCATACATATTTGGAGAACTAGTTTGAAATATTTAATTCACTAGAATGCTTTAGCGGTTTTCATATTAAGAAGGAGTAAAATCAAAATGAAAACAATTACTATGAAAGCATTTTCTATTTTATCAATGAGAGGTATTTGTTCTTAAGTTATAGATAGGAGTATGAATTTTATTCCAAGGGAAGGTGTTAAGTTGATGAAAAATAGATTCCCAACATTAACTATAAGAAACTCTTGAAGGATTCATTAAAGCTATCATGTTTGAAGGTTTCTTAGCAGTGGTAATCAATTTTAAAGTCAGTCTAATGTGAAAAAAAAAGAAAGAAAACTTACAGGGGAAAGTTCATGATGTGAAAATGACTCACTTTTATATAGTGCTTAAAAGCACTTAAAAACAACCCTATACAGTAGGTGATAGAAGTATTTTATTATTCACATTTTGCCTAAGGCTCAGAAAGGAGTTTTGGGGTGGCAATAGCCTATTTCATTTTCCTGGACCAAGAAAACACTAAGCTTCACCCTAGAAAGCACAGTCATCAGGCCCTCCCGCTTTGAGAGTTTGGATACAAAGAAAAATGCTGTACATCTTTCAGTGCAGAAATAAAACAATGAACTCACTTATGTAGCTTTGGTTTATTCTAATTAAACAACACATAATGCTCAACAGCCAGTTGATCCTTAATTAGAATGAGATATTGCTGTCTTTGGCTCCTCATACATGATTTTCCAATTCTCCCTGCAAGCACATATTTCCAGGGCCTCTGTGCTCCTGTGCCAACATAAAGTATGAGTCTTCCATGGGGAAAGGCTGCCCATAATGGCTCAGTCTTTGTGCCTTTATACTTCAGAGGTCCTGTGTCAAGGGTCTTATCTTTGGTTCCCTGCTTCTTAATCTCTACTTCAAACTTTTCAGCATGTTAATTAAGGAAGAGACAAGCCTTCATCTTTTGCCTCTATGTCACTTCTAGGCTTTTTGCATTGAAAGTCTTAAATAGAGCATGTGATTAGTGATTAGCGTATATGTTAAGGAACCACTTGCATGACCTTACAGATGACATTACTGTATACCTACACATAACCTGGAAATGGGGGTGGGAGAGGGAAGGGAAGAGATGGTTGTATAGTGAGGCTACCTGACAAAATTGAGTGATAAAAGAAGCAAGCAAAACTGTCATTATACATGTATGTATTTATGGATATCTCTTCTTTAGGGGTATGTAGGGGTATGCTGTTACATTTACATCATCCACATACACATACAATCAGAAACTGAGGTTGACAACAGTCAGTCACCTGGGGTGGAGGAGTTGGGGAACAAAAATTTATTAAGCGCCTATTATTTGCCAGGCACTATGCTGCACACTTTACAAATACTATCTCATTTGATCCTCACAACCCTGGAGGTGCAGTTATCATCTCCATTTTACAGATGAGGAAACTGAGGCAGCAGAGCTTAAGGGACTTTCCCCCATAGCTACTAAGTGCCTGGGGTCAAATTTGAACTCAAGTCTTCCTGACTCCAGGCCCAGCACTCTATCCATTACAATGCTTAGCTACCTCTAGGTCACATACAGTCTTGCCTCCAGTATAAGAAATTATGACATGCTCATTGTCACGCAGCTAAGAAGATTCAGAGCTAGGATTCAACGCCAGGTTGACTAGACTTCAGACTGAGCTCTCTTTCCACTATACTCTATTGCATCCTTAACGTTTGAAAACAGAAACAAATATACTAAGATAACAGTACAATGATTGTTTATAAAAATTAAATAGAACCCCATGGTTTCCTAATTTAAGTTTAAATTAACATTATTGGAAACAAGAGCTTACATAAAGAAAAATTCAAATGTGAGAAAAGCTACGAAAGAAGAAAACTTAGGAAAGAGAACAAGGTTGTTTAGTCTAGGACAAGTAGTCATGTAGGAAGGTCCAAAAGTATGAAGATTATCAAATGTAATAATATAGTACTTGAATTTTTCATATAGAAAGCTAGGGAAAATGTAGATATTAAAGAAATATTAAAAATAAAGCAAGACAAAAAACTGTTACTAGGTACTAGAGCTAGGATGAGGAATCCGTCCTCGGGGAGCTGTGTGGAGCCCTGGGATGATAATGCCTACTAAAGTCTACTCTCTCCTTCTGTAGCCCAGGGAAGAGTACCAATGCCTGGAGGATTGGAAATTTCAGTGGTCTTAGTACATAGTATTAGAAAGTTGTTTGAGACTTAAAGAAAGTAAGTGGTTGATTACAGTCATACAGTGTCAAAGGGAGAATTTGCACAAGACTATAATAGAAGGGGTCACAAAGAATAAATTCATCTTGATAAGCTACTCTGGTTAACCGCTTCTGAGTATAGCCTCCAAACTAATGAACAGGTTAAAGATGTATGAACTCTGGTTAATCAACTTTTCAAAGAGTAATAAATAATAAACAATAATGGGTTGAAGTCTTAGCCTAATTGAACAACAGGGCATGACCTCCAAATAACACTCATCTAGAAAACTGATTTTTTTTCTGTGTGCTATCTACACACCTTTCTCTAGCCTTTTTCTTTCCCTCTCTTTGTCTCTTTGTGTATATCTCTCCTTCTATGTCTTTTAGGGGAACAAAAATTTATTAAGTGCCTATTATTTGTTGTCTGTTTTTCTTATTGTGTCCCACGCCCCCTCTCTCTGTTACTTTCCATCCTTCACCTTTTTCTTCCCATTTTTCTCATCTTCTATCTCTTTCTCTACTGGTTTCTTCAATTCTTTCATATTCTGTGTAACATACCTTTATCTGCCTCATCTATTTTGTATCCCTGCCCCCCCCCAAGAATGGAATATAAGCTCCTTGAGGATAGGCACTGTCAAACTTTTGTAATACCCCCATTGATTAACACATTGCCTGGCCCATAGTAGATACTTAATAAATGCTTGTTAATTTATTCATTCATGTCTATCTATTGATTTATTAAACATCTACTTTGCGCATGGCAGATTGGGAGAGATACAGATATTCAAGTATCGTTCACATATAAGGTTATTTTCAATATAGGCCATATCACTAAAACGAATCCTTTTTAATAAATGAAGTGAACTCTCTTCAAAAGGAAAAAATAAGTGTACTTACTTCAGTACTTCAAGAAGCTGTTACTTTCCACCTTAGTGACCTTGGGAAAGTCACTCAGCTTTTTAGTTCCTCATCTATAAAATGAGAGGTTTAACTAGATGGCCTCGAAGATCTCTTCAGGGTTTAAATCTATGACATGTGACTTTTTTTTTTTTTGGTGTAGATTACCAATGGAGGTTATAGCCCTCTCTGCTCTTTATTTAGTAAATTGTCTTCTTAAGTTGCTGTGCCTATAAAAGTTATCACCCCACCTCCAACTCTTTGATGAAAAGCTTCCAAATTTAGGCTTAGCCTCCAATTAAGGACTCATAGTCTGTTATAGTCAAAGCCCTTCTAGGTAAATAGGACCTTTTAGAACTTGCACTGCTTGTCAGCTTTTGAGAACTCTTGATGAGGCACTGGTGTAAGATTTTAGTAAAGGATAGAGGCAGATAAATATTGAAAATTTTTTGCTACAATATCCTAGTTTTGATACATGGTACTTAGAAATTCAATAGACTTTTGTCACTCAGGAGAAAGCTAATACCAGTAAGCTATTCTCATTTTCTCTCTTACAGCTTCCCCTCTTCCTCTCCTATTAGGATAGAGAGCCCCTTACTCATTTGCAAAGCTTGTAAACCCCACTCTTCTATGTACCTATCTGTTCTTCCTTCCCCTGCCTATTTGTCCACCACATCTGCAGTTATGACAAGTGGAGATCCCAAGTCAGGAATTAAAATTGCAAGCTCTTGGGAGGAGATCTCCCATCATCCATTCCAGCCTAGGAAGAATTCATGAGATCTTTGTTTCTGAGGTCCTAAGGGCAGAGATTCTAGCAGTCTCCAAAAGCATGCAAAGATAGAAGAGATGGGTCTCCATTACCTTTTAGCATGAACATCCAGAGCATTTGATACAGGCTTCCCTAGGTAATGTGTGCTGCTGAGGAAGTAGTTGCTATGGTTTCCATGGCTACTGGGAAACCAAGAAGTATTAAGTTGTATCTTCAGCACTAAAAGCTTGACTATAGGCTACACTCGGGTTTTCTAAGTGCCAGATTAAGTACAAAAGTATGGTCTGAATTTGGGGCTGTCTTGAGGCCATTGTAATAAGAAGCAGTGTTATATCCTTAAGGATATAATGTCTCCTCTTTTCTTTCTTTCTCCCTTGATCTCACTTCTTTTATTATGATTACTACTAGTAATAATAACTCAATCTAATAAACATTTATTAAGTACCTTATGTGTGCCACCCACTATTATAATTTTAACTTCAAAGGATCTATGAGTTCTAGCCCTTGGCATCTGCATTTTTTTTTAACCCAAATGTAAGATTCTGTACTATTAAATGTCCTCTTACTCAGTTCAGGCCAGTGTTCTAACCTATCAAGTTCCTTTTGGATCCTGACTCTCATCTACTGTGTTAATTATCCTTCCCGGCACTGTGTCAGCTGTAAATTTGAGAAGTTTGTCATTTATGCCTTTCTCCAAATCTGTTAAAGGACAGGGCAGAGCATAGATAACTAAGCCACTCCACTAGAGACCTTAAAAACTGACATCAAATCATTAATAATGACTGTTTGGCTCCAGCCATTCAACCAGTTCCAGATTTACCTGTCTACACTATTATCTATTTCCATCTTATCCATAAGAATAGCACAAATGCCACGTTCAAATGTCATTTTGAAATCTAAGCATACCATATATGAATATAGCAATTGGAAAAGCCAAGAGTTGGATTCCAGTCTCATCCACCAGTGGTATAGCAACCTATTCTGAGAAGAAAACATAAAGGAACCACAGTGGAAATGTCATTTCCCTTCTTCATTTCTGTAGTTTTCTCTGAGGCTCAAGGAGAATAGAGCCCATTGGGTACCATCTTTAATTATGTATATCCTCTGTTGCTCCACACAAAGGATCATAAGTTAAAAGATGGAAGAGACCTTAGAGGCTGACTCTAATCCCTATGCTTTACAGATGAAAAAGTTGAGGCACAGAGAGGTTAAGTGACTTGTCCAGGGTCACACAGCTGATGGCGGTTGAATCAGGATTTGAACTTAGGTCCTCCCGACTCCAAGTCACATGATTTTATATGGAAAGAATCCCAACGTATATCCTTCTCCCCAGCCCTCTCTCCCCACCAAAAAAAAAAAATAGCTCCTAAAGCTCAACCAGATAAAGAATGTAGTTTATTTGTGGTAAGGAGAGAGATAATTAAGTGGACTTTGAACCAAGATGTCTCTTGCCTATTCAATAGAAATTAATGGGGGAAATTAAGATGAGATAGGGGAGAACTTCTCTTTTTATACCTAGTTTGAGCCCTCTCCCAATAACAGTCCAAACGAAAAGAATGATGATGAAGTCTGCTTCCTAACAGAAAGGTAATGGATTTGAGTTGCAGAATGTGATGCCCGTTTTTGGACATGACTGATAGGGGAATTTGTTTTTCTTGGCTATGCATATTTTTACAGAAGTTTTTTCTTCTTTTCTTTTCTGTTTTTTGTATTGAAAATGTGAGGGCAATGGTGAGTAGCGAGGAGGAATAAGGTAGGTAGGGTTAGGGCTACACCCAAAAAAAGGAAAGAAAAGAGGGTCACTGAAATAGGCTTTTAAAATACACAGAAGAGAACAGAAGGAAGGCCAGAGGGAATCACATACAAGCAGGACAACTTTGGAAGTTACACGTTGAATTTATTACATATTTAAAAGAAAAAAAGAAAGCTATATGAATATAGTAGATTCGCAGTTTCATATACAATCTGCTCTATTGTGTACATGAAAGTGCTTGTTTTAATTGATATTTGTCAAATTCATTCCAAACAAAATGGGGAAAAATAATTAAAGTGGATTTTAGTTTTATAAAGTGGGGAATATGTTGAAAGTAACACATTTTTTTCTGAGCTGTAGATGAACCATGAACCTTAGAAAATACTGCTTTATTACTGATTAATCGCTATATCTATTTTTGGTACATGTAGTACAGACTATTCTGTCTTCTTACTTGTACTGGGAGTTTCTGTGGCTCCATTTTATTACACAAGCTAGCTAATCTATGTGATTCTACAAGTGGAGAGTTCAAGAGCCATCAGATTTAGGACAGAGGTAGTTGGGAAAAAGTACTGTACTTAATTAGTTACAACCAAATGCTACTGAACTACTTCAGCTAGCTTTTATTCTCTATTAAGACTGAAAGAAGGACACTAGAGAGGAATCCAGGAGATGGCTATTTTGAGTTGGTATTAAACCTAAAAATCATAGTCAGAGGAAAAAATGTAGTGGACCCCTAACCATCAGAGACATAAATCAGATTTACGATGGTTTCCTTTGCTGAACCATATCTCTGAACCTGAAACCTACCTATTCTGTCATCATTCTACTTCATCTTCCATCCCAAAGGTTTTTCTGTCTATTTCCAACTCAGATTTTAAAACTTCTGACTAAAACTTTCCCTCCTACTTAGTGATTCCTTTGAGAAGTAAGACAAGCCCACACAAACCATATATTTGCTCTCTCACTCCATTTCATTATAAGCTATGAAGACAAAACTGAGAGGAAGATATATTTAAACATATTAAATTGTATAGTTTTGTTCCCTAACCATTATGTAAGATTTCTTGCCTTGCTCAAATTTTTTTAGGTACAATAATGAATCATGCATTAAATGGAAAAAAAGACAACAGCAATTTTTACAATCCTTCTAGATGAAAAATAGTTTTTAAAATTTGATCAAAGATTTTCTGATAATAGAAATGTGACTGTTGATAATAACTATGGTCCTTATGATGCTGGTCTAATACCTACTGTGGTAAGATTCCCTAGGAACTTGGCAGTCTCTTTAAATATAAGGCTAAATTAGATGTCCAGCTTTAAGATTCAGGGAAGGGTTGTTCTGCCTCTGGAATTCAGAGTACCAGGATCTCTTGCCAAAGAGGGAAGCAGATATAGAGTAAATTTTATAAGGCATTCTAATAGTCTTCAGCTAGGCTCAATTGTACCTAGTTGTGAAATTAGTTATCCTTAATTTGGTATACATTTATTCATGGAAGATCATGGCAAAATTTGGTTGCCCATTGAAGTTCATCCATATTGTACATCATTTTTTAAATAAATTTTATTTAATATATTTAGTTTTCAGCATTGATTTTCACAGGAGTTTGAACTACAAATTTTCTCCCCATTTCTACCCTCCCCCCCCACTCCAAGATGGCGTATATTCTGG
>JAQQSZ010008736.1:0-12960 GCA_028646595.1 Phalanger gymnotis
TCTCCTCTCTTCTCCTCTCCTCTCCCTCTCCCTCCCTCTCTCTCTGCTTTCCTCCCTCCCTCCCTCTCTCTTTCTCCTTCCTCCTTCCCCTCCTCTTCCCACACTTCTTTTTCTCTAACTGCTTTGTAGTTTTTCCAAAAGTCACTGGTCCCCAAGTTGCTTATGTTCTTTGGCTTAGGAAGATTGGGCTATGAAATTTGATTGTTTCTGGTTCTTACTTGTCTAGTTCTATGGATTTACTTTCTATTTTTAACCAGTGTCAAATAATTCTGATAATTACTCATTTATTATATAATTTTATGCCAGAAAGTTCTTTCTTAATTCCTATTTTTAAATCATTTCCTTTGAGATTTTAGACCTTTGGCTCCTCCTAATGAATTTTATTATTGTCTTGTTTTATAAAGTGGCTCCCTGGTAGTTCTATTGGTAGAATACTAGATCATAAGCTATGAATATTCCTAAAATTGTTTGTTTTCCCCAATTTCTATAAAGATATTTTTGTTTTTTTAATAGGATCATACTTTTAGGGCTTGAAGGGATCTTACAAGTACCTGATCCTATTCCCTGCCCTTTTTTATCAAGTGAAGAAACTGAGACCTAGACAGTATAAGCTAGTTGCCTAAAGTCACATGGATATTAGGAGAGAGAGGGGCCTTGTTTTGTCTTCCTTTGTATCCCCAGTGCTTGGCACAGGGCCTGTAGTAAGTGCTTAATAAATATTTGCTGCTTGACTGACCATGTTAGTGATCAGACTAACACCGTTTCCAAGATGCCCAGGCAAATTCCCATAAGCTCAAGCCTCCAGGAACAATTTCTAGGGGACAGGTTCCTGAGAATCAGCAATTATTTTTCCACTTAATGTTACTTAATGTTAATAAAGGGACCACATATAAGCAGACCAAGATCTCTTCTAGTCTCTTTTTGACATGGAACCAGGCGCTGGGTTTCAGCCCTAATGCTTCTTGGATTTGTGAATTTGGATGAGGCATGTTGCGTTCTCTAGCATGTGCGGAGGTGGAGGATCTCAATCTTTAAAAAGCAAACAAACCATTTTTTGTTCCCTGGGATTGTTGCCCATATTTATTATAACTCTGCTTTCTTTCCAGTAGTAGAAAAACTAATTTACTCAAGCCTTGATATTTAGAAATGTCCATGATTGCTTCTGAAGCCACCTACTCATTATCTACAGAACCATTTTCCTTATATCTTAGTTTGTTCCACATGACCAAGGTTTGGTTTTCTTATCTTTTTTTGTTAGTGGAAAGGAAGTATTTTGTCTTAAATGCATTTGGAGCAACTCAGGCTTGTTATTAAAGAAGTCAGAGATTTTCAAAGTAACTACAATAATTCTATTTATCCTTCCTGGATGAGAACCATATTTAATATAATAGAAAAGTGCTTAAACATTCTTTGATTATACTCAGTCAGAATGTATTTATTAAATGAAATGTGCAATGACAGATATTGTCTGTCTCTCCTGAAGAGTAAAATAATTTATCTTCTGAAGATGGCCCAGATTAGATTAATGGGAGTGGCTCCATAGGATATCAGTTTGACTCAATGTCCCACTTCTTTTTGGTGTAGCTTAGCTATTGCTTTGCTTTAATGCCATTATCATTTGATGCTTCATTTGAGTACTGACATGATAAATTTTAAGTTTTCTTGTTAGAGCAGCCTCATTGGAAATAGAGTTTTTGAATTGGTCTTCAGGAAGACTAGATGGTCTCTAAGGCCTTTTCCAGATTTAAAGCTATATTCCTTAGGTTGGAAGGAACTGATGAGACAGATTTGGGTCCAGAAACACTAATGGAATTATTTTACATGTGCATTTTTTCCTGCTTGGTCTATATGAATATCAAAGAATTTCAGAGGTGGGAGAGGACCTCAGTGGTGAACTATTCCAACCTACATTCTCAAGGAAACTCTATTATGACGTATCTGACATAGCATCCAGTCTCTGTTAGAAGACCTCTAATGAGTGGAAATGGCCATGTCTTTAAAAAAGTCCATTCCAGCTAGGAACAGTTCTAATTATTGGGAAGTTTTCTTTTTAATTAAAACAATGCCTAAACTTTCTCTTTGCAAATTCTATCCTTTGTGTCTAGCTTAATCTTCTCATGCCAAACAGAACAAATCTGATCCCCCTTCTACCTGATAACTCTGCCAATACTTAAACTGGCTCTAATGATCCCCAGAGTCTCTTCTGTATCATAAACATCCCCATTTCCTTCAGCTGATCCTTCCATGATGATATGGATTCAAGGACCTTTACCATACTGGTTGCTTTCTCTGGGTTCTCATTGTCATTTTTGTTTTATTTTATTTTATTACATTTTAAGATTTATTTTAAACTTAAGTACAAAATAAGAAAAGGAAAAATAACATTGCCACGTACATAGCAGAATGTGAGAGGATTCAATATAAAATCATAAATTTCCATTTCAGGAAAACCTATGTAATAAATGCTACACATGTTTTCAAAGCTGTCCTGCTTTTCTTTGCTTCCTTGTAGGTTTTCTTTTATTCTTTGCTGTGAACTTGTAACTTTATTCTCCTCACTCTGCCCATCCCCTCCCCCCCCAAGCCTGTTATTCTTTAGCAAGAAACTTCTATTTCCAGGGCTCCTTCTTCCCTTCTACCTCTAACTTCCTGCCACAAGGCCCCTTTTCTTCTTCATTTTAACATTAAAGTTCCTTTCCTTTTTTTCCCCTTGGATCCAACAGGGCTTTATTTCATGCAAAATACAATATGGTGTCATTAAGACCAAACTCAAAAGATACTGCACACAAGACTAAACACTGGCTTTAACTCATATATAATTAGGCAACAGGACAGTAAGTCATCAAGTAGGAAACAAAAGTGATAACCTTGAGGAAGAAGGTGCTTTTTCTAAAGCATATACTTTTGAACCTCCCATTCTCTGTTGTCCAGCGGGCACACCTGCCTGGTTTTGAGCCAGCAGGAGATGCAGTGGAAGTGGAAGGAGTGATTGCAGACTCCCCATGTGACAGTGTATTCTTCAGAGGTGGCAGATGCCTGGTTGGCCTGACATTCTATACAAACGTCCGTAATGTGGTTCCTGTAGATGGCACAATTGTCAGACACAACATCCCAGGCCTAGAGGGCCACTGCATTCCACTTTTTCACTTCAAAGACTTGCCAGCACCGCTGTTGGTGCCACTGGGGGTGTCCACATCCATTGCCGCTGCCATTTTGGAAAGTTAGTCGGTTCCTTTTTTTAAGGAAAACTTCATTTCCCCCAATAAATTAGGGTGTTGTGAAGTATTTTTGAACCCCTAAACCTTTTCTTTTTAGAAGATGATCAACCTGCACTTATCCATTGTTATTTTTTTATATATTAGTGAGAATCAGATCAAGTATATAAGATCCAGATTCTTCTACTTTTTGAAGGATGAAATTATCACTAAGGTAATTGTTGCTGTCATGTCCTCCAGGGTTTTCTCTTCGCTGAGGTAATCATTCCCATTTCCTTCAGGTGGTTCTTAAAGGTCATGATGTCAAAGCCCCATTGCATCTTGGTTATCTTTCTTTGGATAATCTCCAGCATATTGAGACAAAGCAAGAAGTCATTACCTTCTCTCTACTTGGTGGAGAGAGGGAGGGAGGTAAGGAGAGAGAGAGAGAGAGAGAGAGAGAGAGAGAGAGAGAGAGAGAGAGAGAGAGAGGGAGAGAGGGCAAGCACCTCCAGTAGATGTCTAGGTAAATGGAATCTCTTATCATTACAATTATATTGTACTTCTGTTCAGCCTTATGAAGTGTTTCTTGATCTCCTCATATGTTAATTCTTTCTACCCAAGTCAGTAGCATACTCCAATGACAAAATTACTTATCTTTTTCTTTTTATTGACCTTTACCTAAAGACTCTTCATGATGTTTTCTCATATTACTAAACCTTTTTAATATGTAATGTTACTGCATCACCTCCTTTGGCTATCCCATTTCTTTTGAATAGGGGATTCCCATCCAGAGAGAATTACTGTTATAGGTTTTATCTCACTAAGTCTTAGTGTAGCTATAAGGTCTAATTTCTCTCCTTGTGTTGTGGCTCCTAGTTATTCTCGTTAGCTATGTAAACTTTAGGCATTGTGTGTTGAGGTCATGGGTTTTATTGGGGTTTCCTTTTCGGACTTTTGCCTACTTATAACATGAGTATATCAGCTATGATTATTCTTTCATTGTAGGTCCTCTTTATAATAGCCAGCTTGGTGGATATACATAAGCAGTTTTATCTTTTTCTTTCATCGCTTTTCATTTAAAGTCCCTTTTGATCAGATTTGCAAGACACCTGGCAAATACATTTTTATGAGCCTTTGTTAGGTGTACTCTAATCCTCAAGAGAAGTCTGTCATCATTATATTTTAAGCTATGTTCCAGAAGGCCAAATTCTATTCTTAGGTACCATCTCCTTAGCCAGCTGTTTACTTCCTAAATCAAATTTTCTCTTCTGTATCTGTTGCCATCAACAAACAGCAGTGAAGAAAACTCAACCTGTGCCCTGGTCCTTGGTTTCTTGCTCAAGAATTTGTAATTTGTGGTAATACTTTTTAGATTCCTTTTGACATTATGGTTTATGCTCATGTGAATCACTAGAGGTCAGTTGTAATCATCTATTTTGATGATTCTTGGTGAGTTCTTTCCTATTTCTTGAGTACATGATCCAGAAGGATAATAGACATCTCTGTAATAGACATCAGGTCATCATAAGTTTCCTTAATATCCTTCAGTAGGAGTTCATTCACCACTGCCACTCTTACCTTCTTCTTTTGGTCCTTATGGGATCATATTTTCATAATTTCTATGACTCTACTTTATCAAACTCAAATAGAAATGGGGGCTATTATACCTTGCCTAAAGATCTCCGTGGGTCACATATTGACTTAGAAAATCACATATGTTTTCATATTTCCTTTTTATTTATACATCAGTACATTAAAATTAGATAGGAACTACATTTTAATCAGGTTCAGGCTTTACTTGAGAATATTATGGGCATGTGGCCCACTGGCCATACATTTGACACCTCTTTCTTAAAGGACAAACATTTGTTTCTTCCTCAGCACCAAACTTTTTTTCTCTTCAGAAAGGTCCTCATTTTTTTTTTTGGTTTCAAGTATATAGTTATCCTTTTTCTTTCCTTCCTCTTTTGTGTGACACTCTACTTTCCATCCTCTTGACAAGACACTTTTCCCCTCTTCCACATAAGGAAGAAATTCTATTTCCATTTCTTTATGAATATTTTATTGAATCCAACAACTTGGAATGTGGAAAAGCATTCTTTAAGTCCTTCATCTCACTTCTAGGAGAGAGAGAAGCCTGTTAGTGGAACAAAGATAGTGGTCCCATGGCAGAAATACAAACGTTACTCAGTGCAAATAAGGGCATGAATTAAATTAAATGTGCTTTCCATGCTGATTGATAATTTTCTTGTTTTTTTTAAACTATCTATTTGGTTACACTTGGTTGTTTAATCATCACCCTTAAGCACTTGATCTTAATCTTGAAATCTGTCGTAGTAATTATGATCTCTTAATTGCTTGACAATTCTACCTAACAGAAATGCTATAGGCATACCTTACCTTCCATATCTTCTAATGTCAACTTCTGTTTCATCACCTGTATCAGTCTACTCTGCCAATTCACTTTGCTTTCCAATTTATCCTATTTACCTTTTCTTACATTCCTTACCTTGCCATCTGCTATCTTCTCTTTCTCTTTCAATCCTAATCCTTGAGTCAATCTCTTCAGGTGCCTGAATTCCTCAGTAATTCCTTAATCTTTAATCCTCGATCTTCTTCAACCTCTCTCATGGAAGCCAGAAGTAGAATATGGTTTTAAGATTCTTTTACTTTAAATGTTCCTCAATTTCTCCCAAATTTCCTCTCTTCTCATTCAGTCTTTAGCCTTATTCATAATACCATCCCTCCAAATCACATAAGTAATTTCCTTTTTTTTTAATTATTCAGATCAAGTCTTTTTTTTGCCTTCTACTCCTCCTTCAATCTTTTGCCATGTAACCTAGAAATAGAAGATTTTCCTGGTTCTTCCCTGTCTTACCTTTCCCTTTAGGCTTTCAGTATTTTCAATGCCCCTCTCCTCCCTGCCCCCATCTCCTAGTAGATTCGATTTATCTGAACAAGTTATTTCCTGAGCGTTTGTTAAAAAAAGATCATATCAGAATTGAGAAATACTTTGGAATCGTTTCTTGTGAATGAGTGGACTGGCTTATAGTTGCTTCAGTTTTTAATCTGTGATCAATTATCAATGGAGGATCAAAAACATGAAAACTTTCCAAAGGTGAAAGATGAACTGAAATCTAGAAAAAAAAACTAGGTGAACAATGTATTTTAATAATATTTGATTTTCCCCCTAATTACATATAAAAACAATCTTTAGCATTTGGGGTTTTTTAAGTTTTGTGTTCCAGTTTCTATCCCACCTTCCCTCTCCTCCCCCCTTCCTGAGATGGAAAGCAATCTGATATAGGTTATACATGTGCAATCATGTAAAACATTTCCATATTAGTCATTTTGTGCAAGAAGACTCTAACAAGAAAGAAAAACAAGAAAGGAAGAAAAAGGAAGAAAGAAAAACAGTACGCTTTAGTCTGCATTCAGATTACTCCAGTTCTTTCTCCAGAGATGGGTAGCATTTTTCATCATAAGTCTTTTGGGATTGTCTTAGATCACTGTATTGCTGGGAATAGCCAAGTCACTCACAATTCTTAATCACAATATTGCTATTACTGTGCACAATATTCTCTTGGTTCTGCTCACTTCACTTTGTATCAGTTCATGTAAGTCTTAACAGATTTTTTTTTCTTGAATCATCCTACACATCACTTCTTATAGCACAATAATATTCCATCACAATCATCACCACAGCTTGTTCAGTCATTTCCAAACTGATGGGCATTCCCTCAATTTCCAATTCTTAGCTGAGGTGACCAACATATTAGAAGCGCCAACCCCTGTTTCCTAACTTTAATGCAACTACTTAAATTAGAGGGGCATTTAAGATTCTATGAAAAAAATCTAGTCAGAATTCAGGTAGAAATCATAATGTCATGTGAAAATCATTCTTGTTTCCTGAGGCACCAATGATACTGCATAGCTTCTCAAATATCGGTCTTATAGTTTTGCCCTTTCAGACTCCCTATTCTAAAAACCAACCAATGAACATTTCCCCCTTCCCCATTGAATTTCAAATGTACTTTAAAAAATGGATTGTCTGCCTATTTGTTGATAGTACATATTGTTCTGCAAAAGTGGGTCAGACTGAAAACAAAATCCACAGCAGACTGGTTTCATTGTAGCAATTAACTGAATAAAGAAGCTGCCTTTGAACATTTTCCTCTTCCGGCTAATAGCACCATAGGAACAAATGGAGTCCCCGAGAGGCTGGTGCTCCATCTATCAATACATTTGCAGCAGGCTTGTTCTGATAAAATTAGTGGCAAATGAAGTTTGCTGCCTACTATTAAGTTCCCTTGGATTTTTTTCTTCTTAGAAATTTCACTTCTATTTGAATAATAATTAAAAACCAAAGATTCTTGTGCGATTCAGGGATAACATGGAATACCCCCAATTAGATTAAGCATTTGGCTGTATACATTTGGTTTAATAACGTTCTCAGTTAATTGGGCAGAATTGATTTGTTTTGTAGAACTAATGTTCCAGTTGCCTAGGGATTAAATTGTTGTAAATCAGTAATGACATTTTAGGGTAGGGTTTCTGATAGAACATGCTTTATCTACTTCTTCCATTATGTTAGCAATGAAATTTAATTATTAAGTGAAAGGAAGCCTCTTTCTTCAGGAACTCTGGCTACAAGGGTTACAAGGTCTGGACCATCAATAGCACCCATGGCTTTTGACAGAGGTGGTATAAAATGATATAATAAAACCGATGAGTATGATAGACAGATGCAAATGTTTTCTGTCTAACCCAGTTATGTGACTTGCTGTATGGATTGAGATGGAATTTTTCTCCAATAAAGTCTTTCTTTTATTGCAGATTGTTCATAGGACTCTGGCGGCAATGTTGGGCTCCCTTGCTGCATTAGCGGCGTTAGCTGTTATTGGTGACGTAAGTTGCGACATTTCAAATGCCTGCCTCATTGATGTTATACTTAGAGCTTTTGGGAGGATACAATTCAGTTTTAGGTAAAATCTCTCCTTCTTCCTCCTGTCATTTCTGCAGCTTTCTCTAGTCAGTAGCCTAACACAGCCCTTCTACAAGCTGGTGCTCTTGGGAGAGGGTCATTGTTTCTTAAAGCATTACACATAGTAGGGCTTCTTTTAGGTCAAACTTAAATAAGAAGCATATGTAGAGAATAAATTGGTTTCCATGAACGTGGATCTAGAACTACAAGAAACCTCAGATCCCATCTAGTCCAGTGGCATAGAATGGATGTCTTTTAAGTTGATATTTCTGGCAAAATGTTCGCATGACTAAGTTCAGTTATACCATCTGTGTTATTACTAGTTTTCAAAATAACTAATAGTTTGGCTCGATTAAATTAGTTACTTTAAAGCATCTCTATGTGTGTAGCCATACAGTAATAGGATGGGGCTTAGTGCCTTAACTGAAGGAGATGAAACACAGAATCCTGTATTTAGGGTTAGAAGATATCCCAGAAGCCATTTAGTCCAGCCTCCCAATTTTACAGATGAGGGAATTGAGGCCCATGAGGGTAGGTGACTGCTTTTATTCTTTTTCTGATGCCAAAAGGGATATTTTGGTGATTGCTGTTATTTTTTTTAATTCTTATTTTTTTGTTCTATAAAGTGATTTTGATATTTCTAGTCTCCTTAACAGAGTATATAAATCAAGAAACTTTACTCTCCTGTTGTTGGTTTTTTGTTCCTTTTTTTTGGATTTGGTGTTGCTGAATCTCATTTTTCCTTTTGATTGGTTCTCAAGAACCAATTTGTTTCATTCTCAAGAAGTATTTGTTTAGTTCTTATAAGGTACCTAACCCTGTATACTAGGTGCTGCTTGAGATTTCAAAAAAGTATGAGATGGTCTTTGTCCACCTGGAATTTACAATCTAGTTGGAGAAGCATGATGGCTTAGTAACAAGGCAAAACTACTTATAATTAAATGTCAGAATAAGTGATAAAAACAAAAGAATTATTTGATTTCAACAAAGGGGAAGGTTCATTCAGGAAGCATAATCTGCTGGCATTGAGGATGGGTAAGATTTAGATAATTGAATGGGAGTTGAAAAAGTATACTAAGCCAAGAGGTGAGTGAGGCAAGTTTTGGAAATGGCAGTCAAAGAACTATGTTCAGGAGACAGTGAGAATATTGACTGGGAGGCAGCTAGGTGGCACAGTGAGTAGAGCACAGGCCCTGGAGCACAGGAGGAAAATATCCGGCCTCAGATACTTGATATACTTAGCTGTGTGACCTTGGGCAAGTCACTTAACCCCAATTTCCCTGCCTTCCCTCCTGCAAAAAAAAAAGAATTTTAACTTGGCTTGACTCCATTGTAGAGCAAGAAGGGGAAAAAATTATGTAGGTAAAGTGAAGGCAAATTATGTTAAGGTTTAACCAGGCTGAAGAGTTGAGACAACCCTATTGACTAGGAAACCACTGGAGATTTTGGAGCAGAGAAGTGACTTGGAGAAGTTAATGATTTAGAAATGCATTTGGCAGGAGCATCTAGGATAGATTTAGGAGAAACTGAAAGCAGTAGATCTGGTAATGAGACTCTTGGGGTAATGAAGTTCTGCACTAGAGGAATGGTGGTGGGAAGAATATAAAATACATTTCAAGTGGATTGAGTAAATATAAAGTGTAAAGGAAAGAAGTGAATCAAAGCCAAGTGTTGTAGTAGTTAAAGCTCTGGGCCAGGAGTGAGAAAGATATGAGTTCAAATTTGGTCTCTGACACATACTAATTGTGTGATCCTGGGGAATTCACTTAACTTCTCTCAGCCCGTTTCTTCAACTGTAAAATTGGGATGATAATAATAGCACCTACCTTTCCAGGACTGTTGGGAGGCTTGAATGAGATAATAATTTTTGGAGCATTTAGCACAATGCCTGGTACATAGTGGCAATTCAATAAATGCCTGTACCCTTGTCTTCCCTTTCCTTGCCTTCCCTTCCTTTCTCTTCCCTTTCCCATGTTTCAAGCATAACAATTGGTGGCAGAGATGGTGAAAGAGTAGAAATCATAGGATCATAGATCTAGATTTACAATGGGTGTCAGAGACCACTTACTCCAACTCCTTCATTGTATAGATAAGAAAAGGAGGTCCAGGCTGGTAAGTGACCTCTCCAAGGTCAAATAGGCATGTGATGTGAACCATCAAAGCTATGATTTGAACTCAGGTCCTCTTTGTCCAAAGCCTATGTTTCTTCCACTATGCAGCCCCCTTGAGAGGATTTGTGGAGAATTGGGAGGAGAATAGTGAGTGTGTATTTTGTATGTATTAAGCTTGACCAGGGACGTCCATGCAAAATATTCACTAGGCAATTATAGGTATGGCAGTGAAGTTCCTGGTAGGGGCCAGGATTAAAGTGATCCTGAGAAAACCCAATAAAAGGCAGTCGGGTTAGATGATGCTGTTGTTAGATAATAACATCTCTATCAACACATATATTTTTAAAAACTACACTAGTTGAATCTGATCATAATAATCAGTTATCAAAATAACAACAACAAACAACTCATCACCAAAAGCATAGCAAGAAATTGAATTTGGTAAAAAGTAGCTATAGCTAACTTTGAAAATTATATGAGTTTCTGCATGTAGGCAAGTCTAAGTATAGTAACAATGGTAGTTATCACAAAGTCCCCATAGTAGGAATCACAGTAAAGTGAATCATAATTGCAAAGTTCAAATTTCATAGTAATAGAAATCAGAAGTTAAAAGTCTATCCTTATTAATTATGCATAGAATTAAATCTGCTCATTCTCTTCACTAAAATGACTGAGAAGATGCAAGGGTAGCACTGTAGTATAGTAGAAAGAGTTTCAGTTTTAGAATATAAACTCCATGAAGGCAGAGACTCAGTTTAGCCTATGCTTAACATCATTGTTGAAATGAAGCAATAAAAAAAAATCATATTTACATACTGTTTCAAAGTTACAAAGTACTTTACATACATGATTTCATATCATACAACACTGGGTGGTAAGTATTGAAAGTATTATTATACCCATTATACAGATGAGAAAATGGAGGCTCAGAACCATCAAGTGACCTCCCCATGGTTAGACAGCTAGCAAGTAGGACTTGAACCCCAGGTCTTCCTCATTCCAGGTCTAGAACTCTGTCCCGATGATCTCAATGCCCAATCAGTAAAAAATAATAGCTTGCACAGGTTAACATATGTATATTTGTAAGTTATGTAATGTGCTACTACAATAATATACCATAAAATTATGACACACACAAAAAATAGAATCTAAAAGGATGAGATTAGGATGAAATAACCAATATTTTAAAATTTTAGTTATTATTGATACAGAAAACCTTTCTGTCCTTGAGAGCAATGTGATTGAAGATTCATTACTTTTAAAAAATCTCTATGTCTTGGGAAATAGGTCAGACTTTTGAATAATAAGTGTTTCTTAGTAATCCAGTTGATTTGACCAATAGAGTTAGCCAAGCAGTTGGATTCCTTTTTGTTTCAGATTTTTTTATGGAAAGACAAATAATACCAAAATATATAATAAGTAGGGCATAACAGACAGTGAACATACATTTCTAGCAGGAGTCATGTTTTTCTGCTGTATAACCATAAACCATATAGAAAACAAAAATAAAAAGCAAAAGAGAATGATCTCTAATTTTAATTCATCAGAAAGTTTTCCATTTGAGGGGTCAGAGTCAAGATGGTGGCAGGAAAACAGGGATTTACTTAAGCTCTCCACCAAATCCCTCCAAACACCTGCAAAAAATGGCTCTGAACAAATTCTAGAGTTACAGAACCAACAAAATAACAGAGGGAAGCAGGTCTCCAGCCCAAGACGGCCTGGATGGTGGCTGGGAAGTGTTTGTTACACCTTACTGGGAGCAGAGCGCAGCCCAGCATGGGCTGCACCAAGACAGACCAGGGGCTGAGGAGACAGAGTGGAGCAAGCCGTAGGGCTCTGAATCACTGAGCTGTGGCAGCTGTCAGACTTCTCAACCCACAAACATCAAAGATAACTTAGCAGGTCAGTGGGAAAACTGCTGGATCAGGGTGAGAGGAATGCATGGTTGGTGGCTGGCCCCAGCCCCAGGGCAGCAAAGGTGGTGCAATGCAGTGGTGCAATGCAGCAGCTGCACCAGCAGGAAGCTCCTCTGGCTGCTTCCAGAGCTCCAGCTGTGGTTGCTTTCTGCCCCAGACTCACCTGGGAGGAATCAAGCAGTGGATCAGAGTGGGAGTGCAGGGAGCACTTTGCTGGCACAGAGGCAGGGTTCTCTTGTTCTGCCCTGCTAGGATCTGGGTTGCAGTCCTGGTTGGTGGTTTTTGGGGGAGGAGGAGTGCTGGAGTGGCAGAGCTTGCAGTGAGAGTGGAGTAGAAGTAGCTCTGAAAACAGCAGCACTATCCCTAAAGCTTGGGACAAAGTACTCTCCACTCTCCAAACAGTCATACCCCAACGAAAAAAAAACTCAAGGGTCAAGTAGTTGGCTGGGAACATGAACAGGCAGCAAAAATGGACTCAGACTATAGAATTTTTTTTTTTGGTGTCAAAGATCAAAACATACAGCCAGAAGAAGCCAACAAAGTCAAACAGCCTACATCAAAAGCCTCCAAGAAAAATACAAATTAGTCTCAGGCCATGGAAGAGCTCAGAAAGGATTTGGAAAAGCAAGTAAGAGAAGTAGAGGAAAAATTGGGAAGAGAAATGAGAAGTATGCGAGAAAATCATGAAAAACAAGTCAACGACTTGCTAAAGGAGACCCCCCAAATGCTGAAGAAAATAACACCTTAAAAAA
>JAQQSZ010008737.1:0-12960 GCA_028646595.1 Phalanger gymnotis
GCCAGCTGTATTTTGGGCCCTCCTGGCTCAGAGTTAATGTCAATGGTAACTGTTTCTCTTTTGACTAGCACTCTGAGTCTTCCCCTCCCAGTTTGATTTTTTTTTCTTTTTTCTAATTAAAGGGTACATCCCTTGACTCACTTTTTAAAGATGCCTAATCACTGAAAGGGCGTTACCTCACTCAAAGTGAGAACCTGAAAAGGTCTTAACTTGAAAGGGCCAGTGTCTCCCATTGCATCCTGGGCCATCTCCAGTCATCCTGATGAATATCAGGCCACTGGACCCACACGGCTCTGGAGGAAAAAGTGAGGCTGGTGACCTTGCACAGCCCTCCTTACTCAAATCAAAGTCAATTGCAAGTCATGTCATTATTTCCTTGATGTCATGGACTTCTTTGAAAATGAAGGCCAAACACACCCAATTTCCTTATCTGAAAAATGGGGATAATGATAGTTGTACTACATACCTCAAGGGGTTCCTATGATGGAAGTACTTTGTAAAGCTTAGAGTGCTATATAAAAGCATAGCATTTCAATGGAAATAATAGTATGGTGTGATTTATCTCTAAGTATTTCATTTTATAATATAATAAATTCTTCATGTTGCAGAAGAATAAGGAAGTAGATTCCCAATCTATCCCCTTTTACCACTGTGGATTCTCAGATTCTGAAGGAGAAAGATAAATAGGTTATTGAAAATGTTCCTAAATTTTAAGATTTTCTTTAAGATTTAATGAAGGGACGTAGAGACTACCACAGAAATAGATCAGTCAATTGATTTCCTATTTTAAAAAGCCTAAAATAAAATATTTCATTTTTAAACTGTGAAGATTAGAAAATATCTTCAAATACTACTTGGGCTGTGCAAAGTATATTAGTAGAAAGAATACTGAGCTATGGACCAAGAGATTTCTTGTTCTCATTTTACCACTATTTAGTGCGTCACCTTAGTTAACATACTTCATCTGGACTTCAGTTTCTTTGTTCTTAAAATGTGGGATTAGACTTAGTAACCATTATTTTTTTCTACCCCTAAGATTCTACAATGCTAATTTGAATTTGTTAAACAATATTCTAGGGCAGTTTGTGGTAGGAGACTTAAAAACATCTTTTAAATATTTCTCTCGAAATTCAGCTACTGGAAGTAAGAAGGAAGAGGGAACCAGCCCACAACAGCAGAAAGAAAAAATCCCCAAGGTATATTTACAACTAAAATTGATCAGAGTAGGGGAAAATGGTGCTGAGCAAATGAAAAGACAAAGTGACGAAGCATAGTAAACAATCTCAATTTTTTAAACCATAACTCACTAAAAATGGTTTAGCTAAGTAGGAGAAAGTGAGTTTCTGAGGGAATTATCCATGAAAGCTGGTAAGAGTCCTAGGAGCTGACAGATGAGTTTGTACTTGGAATTGATGAAAAACAAAGGTTTATAAGCTGAATACTATTGGAAATAAGTACTGGCCAGTTGAAAATGTTTTGTTCACCAAGTTGATCAAGTAGCTGAAGGCAAGCTGAATTACTCGGGTTATAAACAATGACTCCAATATTTGTAATAAGAAGAGAGTGTCAGGACATTAATCTGAAGAGAGAGATGGAAACTAAAGGAAGGAATTTTATCAAGATTTGTTAAGGATAGAACACTAAGAATCAATCATCGGTTGTCTCTAAAACTTTATTTTTAAAAGTAGTCTGATTATAAAGATTTGATATTAACCTGCCCAGATCCTTTCCTGGTCCATACACACATGCATACACACACACATATACATGTGTGTGTATGTGTGTGTATATATATATATACATATAATATATAATTTTTCTTGAAGAGGACCGATGACATCACGAGGGTGATATCTTGACTTGCAAGTGAATTAGAAATAAGTGAGGTAGGGCTGTGCAACACACACACACACACACACACACACATACACACACACATATAAATGGAAGTATAAATTAAAATGCTCCCTTATGAAAATATTCTCCCTTCCCCATTTTCTTCTTCTTTGAAATGGGAACCAGATGGCTCCATACACTTTTCTAGCTAAGAAAGGAAAGGAACAGGTGATTGTTTGACATTGGCTTAGGTCAAGAGAAGGATGAACTCATTATCCTTTCTTTCTCTACCAAGACCCAAGTGTCTATGAGCACATCAGCATTCCTCATATTTGCCTACCTATTATAACATCTAGGCTGGAGATGATATGCCATGACTCCTTTGGAAAGACTATAAGTTTCAATTAAATTTAATATATGCTTCAAAAATTATGTAATATGTATATTAATACATCCTCATTCTGACCAATGTCTTGTCACTGGACTCAGATGACTCTGGAGAAGAGAGTGAAGCTGATGAGTTTGCACAGCCCTACCTCACTTAAATCCAATTCACCAGGTCAAGACGTGACCCTACTGATGTCATTGGTCCTCTTCAAGAAAAATGAAGGCTAAAAAACAATCTGTGAGTAGTAGTAGCTGCTGGGGACCCAACTGGCCAGTTCCAGTTGGGCAATGCTCCTTCCTTCCTTCTTTCCTTCCTTCCTTCTTCCTTTCCTCCCTTCCTCTCTTCCCCCTTCCTCCTTCCTCCCTTCCTCCTTTCTGTTTCTTTCTCCCTTTCTTTCATTCCTTCCTCCCTCCCTCATACCCTTACATGTGGGTGCTATGCCCAAAGGAATATAAATTTTGATTGCTGAAATCTTGTAAGACATCTTTTGGTTTGGGGGCTATATATTTTCTTTCTCTTCTTTACTCATTTATTCTATCATTTTAAAAAAATGGTACTATTAACTCTTTTGTCCCATGTAGTTTCATTTACAATTTCTCGAAACAGCTCTACAGGACCAGGCTTTGATAAAGCCCATTGGGATTCAAATGGAGATATTGGACCCTGCCTAAAACTCAAGTCACTTTGGCTCTCTGTGATTTTCCAGTAAAAGGTCCCAGTCCAAGCCTCACTTGGTCTTTGGGTTTTGATGCCTCCGAGTGAGTGTAAATAACAACTGTTTATGTTTTGTTCAGAAACCCTGAGGGTCTTCCTCTCTCAGTTTTATTTTTTTCCTTTGAGTCAGCAAACTGGGCCCTGGCTTCTGCTTCATTTCTTACCTAGCCTTAAGTCACTGAATGGGTTGTTACCTCAGATACACTGAGACCTGGGAAAGACCTTAGCTTAAAAGTCTCCCATTGCATCTGGTTATCTCTAGTCTTCCTGACCAATGTCTTGCCACTGGACTCAGGTGACCCTGGAGGAGAGAATGAGGCTCATGATTTTGCTAGGCCCTGTCTGACTTAAATCCAATTTACTTGGGAATCAAGATATCAATCTCCTGAGAGCATTGGTCCTCTTCAAGAATGAGGGACAAACAGCAACAACAAAATATTAATACATATAGATGCGTTATATATAACTGTATTATATATGCATGTGTACACACATATATGTACATATGTACATATGTATACACATGCACACATACACACAATAATACATAGTATATGTGTATATGTTTGTATGTGTATGTATATGTATATGTATCTAAATAAACACACCTAAGAGGTATATCTAATTTTATGTGGTGTCAGTAATAATTATTCAATGGCCAAGGCCCTAAAATCCTTTCAAGTTCAATTAAGGTTTTATTCACTGTTGTGGGTTGTAGGAAAACTTCTTAACATCTACCTACACCCTTGTAATTACAATCTGGGCTCTGTGATTATATCATCTGAAGTGGAGGACAACTGTCTTACCAAGTTTATAATCTTTGTATGTGATTGCACCAACTGAGGCAGAGAGAGAAATTCCTTCCCTTGTACTCAACTAGAACTTTTTAGGAAACCGAGATAGCTAGAGGAATGGAAAAAGCTTCAGTAATAAATGTTCCAGAGAACTTTACCACTAATTATTGTGAAACTCTAGATGAGTCATACTGCTCTTGGGAATGAGAATTACTGAACTAACAAAAAGTGAAAAGAATGGTTATTAACCTAGAGATATTTCTTTGCTCCCTTTTATACTGGAAATATAAAGAATTTCAAGAAAGAATAAATACTGCATTACCTCAGAGTTAAGATACTATTTGGAATAGCTCAAAAGAAATATGAGATGTGCAAATTTAGAGACATTTCCACTCCAAATATTCATATGGAATATCCGTGCCTGACCCATGGTAGAATGTTCCAAGCTTGTATTGGTCAACCCCAACATAGTGATGTCATTTTTGTCCTCTTCAAGCATGAAGGACAACAACTAAGATGAGACTATTTGGAATAGACATAAAAGAGTAAGGTACACATAAATTATTTATTTGTGGAAACTGGAACCAATATATCAAACTGGCAAGTTCTGAAGATTGTGTAAAATAATGAAAGATGTTTAAAAGAATGGATCAAAAGGAGAAAACCATCAGTTTTTTTCCCAAGCATTCTATTTAAAACCAGCACCAAGAAAATGAGGCTTAGTATTAATGGATTTCATAACAATACTTCAGCCATATTTTATTATATCAGAGGATCTTTCTTTGGGCATAACGAGTTTGAGAGTGTTTAAGAAGGGAATGCTATCACAAGTTTTCCTGATAAACCTTGATGAATGGGATAATGATGCAAAATTGTCTGCCATATATTAGTCATCTTTTGGTATGCCTATTGAATAAAAACTACACATGAGACCACTGCAATTCTAATTCTTTGGCTCACATACACTATTAGGCTCACTGCTTGAAATAGAGTTATACATTTCTAAAATTTCTGTTTCAAGTTGCCTTTTTATAAACAGGAAATATAAATGAAGTCTCTGCCAGTAATACAACAGACAAACAAAAAAAATAACACATATCTCCAGTTCTACTTGTTGTAAGCTAGTAGTATATTTTGGATATCATTGTCTGGTTTGCAAGACTAGATGAAGAAATCAAGTAATCAATTTGAGTTGTCTTCCAACTCAATATTTTGTCCTGAAATAATAGGAATATGATAGGATTGGTTATACTGCACTATTAAATCATTAAGTAAAAACTAGTTCATTTAAAACCTTTTTGTCTTAAATTATGTTTCCTTGTGCAATTTGTCACATAATTTTATAATAGTAATCAAGATAATTAAGTTCTGAGACAGGGTTCTAACAGCAGGGAGCAACAGAACATAAATTAAAATGTTTCTAAGTAACCAGGTTTTATTTAAATCCGCAACTGTACCCCCTTAAACAAATTTACCTTTGTAGCCTCAACAGATTTACACTGTTAAATTCTAATGAAAAATCAAAATTGAAAGCCTTTAATCATAATTGCTTTTAATTCTAAGTGAAAGTTTGAATTACTACACTAGTTGTTAAAGATAGGTGTTTGAAGTTGTTTCCAGCTGACAGTTTTAATTTGACTTGTTTCATATTTATTCTGAATGTTCTACTACTTCAACTGACATTGCATCAATTTCTACTAGTATTTTTTAAATGAATGTAATTACACAAATAAGATGCTGTGAATAATTAAAGAAGATGAAAAAAGAAAAAATTGGCATAATTTAAGAGCAAATAATGAGAAAGATGAATGGAATTATTGGGATTAAGACATTAAATGAAAAAGAAAGGGAGAAAGAGAGAGACAGAGAGAGAGAGAGAGAAGGAAGGAAGGAAGGAAGGAAGGAAGGAAGGAAGGAAGGAAGGAAGGAAAGAGGGAAGGAAAGAAGGAGGGAAGGAAGAAAAAGAAAGAGAAAGAAGGGAAGGAAGGAATTGAAAGAAAAAAGAGAGGGAGGGAAGAAGGAAGGGAGAGAGGAAGGAAGGGAGAGAGAAGTTATGAGAGACAAGGAGGAATGAGATAAGTTTTAGAAGTTGAAGGAAAAATTTCCCCACCTTCTCAGTACCACCTGCTGTCTAGCAACAATCCAAGGAAATAATGCAACCTATGACTTATAGTACTGAATAAATTCCAGGGACTTAGGGGAGACACACTGAAGTTAAGTGACTTGCCCAAGGTCACATAGCTAATATCATTGGTGAGATATGAACCTAGGTCTTCCTGATTCTAAACCTATAACTATCTGCACCATTACAATACTTCTATAGACCATAAAACAGATTCATTACCTTAAGGAACAGAATCTTAAAGGAAGAGTTAATGACTATTTCTGATATTCTATATTCAAATGCATGGGCTAGTATGTTAATATGATGGGAGAGAATATGAACAAGATGAGAGAAGGAAAAACAGTAGAAGCAAATTCAGCCAAGTTGATGGAACAATGGTACAAAGTTGAACAATGCCATCTGGCTGCAGAGTGCTGGGAAAAGAAAAGTCTAACAAGCTTGTGTCCAACCAAGACTTGTTTTAAGCCCAACAAGGCTTGTTTTAAGTAGCCATACCTCCAAACATAGAGATAGAATGAAAAATAACACAAAGTAGGAAAAAGGCTTCTATGTTTTCAGCCATCTTTGACTACAAGAAACAGCAATATATACAAAGAATATAAAACATGCTTGCCCAATTTATTCATTTTTCTGTGAAATAGAATCCAAAACCATATTAGAATTAAGAGATAGTACAACAATAATTTTCACCTAAAGTGTATAGCCAGGTCCCAATTAGTTCAAGTATCACCTGAAGAGGTTGCATGAATTTGAAGGTTATATATTTGAGGTTATGATTTTGAAAAATATAATCATTTGCTCTAGCCCAATGGCAATATGCAAAGTAAATGTAAATAGAATGATCACCTGGGACCCAAATAGGGCCCTAATTCTACAGTGACAAGGGTGGCTTGACAGAGTGAATAGGGTCCTTGCTCTGTTTGTAGTTAGGAAGTCCTGGGTTCATATTTTGCCCCTGACACATCCTCTCTGTTAGGTTACTTAGCCTCCATGGGCCTCAGGCAATTGATCAGCACTTAAATACAAAGTCATAGTCAGATTATGATGTATATTTGTGGGGTTCTCAAAAGATTTCAGCATACTGATGAGATCTCAGATCCTTTGGTTGGTTTCATAAGTACACTGTCATTATTTTAGGAAACAGAATTAGTCCAACAAGATTAATTCTTCATGATTCTATATACAGTCAACTTTTGATCATGTATCTCAATAAAAAAAAGCAGTGGTGCAAAGTCATTAATTCTAAAATAATTTCTATTTTCTCAAAAATATTGTTATTTATATTTGACTATGTGTATATCTGATGTTCTATGTATACACATTTTCAAGAAAGCAACTAGAATTTTGCTATGAAAATGACTAACATAGCTTAATGGAACAGTATTGAATAGTTCTTGCCATCAAGAAATTTACATTGCAAAGCAAGGGTATATACATATACATAAGTAAATACAAGCAATATGGAAAGTAATGCAAAGTAATTTCAAGAGGGAGAGATTAATTAATGAGTAAATGGTCACACAGAACAAATATCTGAACAAGTGTTTGGTGATGGAGAGAGCTTATTGGTCCACAGGTGATGTGAAAACAATTTGACCTGTTTGTTGTTTGGTTGGCATTTTGTTTTTAATTGTACAAGATATGGTATACTAATATATAAACCTGAGAGTTTAGCATATCAAGAAGGCAGCATTGTATGGAAGGGAGGGGTAATCAGTTCTAATCCTAATTCTGCCACTAATTGTATAACCTTGGGAAATTATAATGCACATGAGAATCAGAATTGTGTAATGGATAAGGAGTTGACTTCCAAGCCAGGAAGACCTAGGTTGAAGTCCTGTGTCTGCCACATATTGTCTACGTGTTCAGTGTTGAGCCACTTAAATCTCTCAGTGCCATAAGCCACTCTCTAAGACTACAAGTTGATATGCATTGGTAGAGGAAACCACTTACTAGAAACTCCTTACTCCAATGACAGCACAGGTACAAGTCAAGCAAAGAAGAAAACAAAACAAAGCAAAAAAAAAAAATCCCTCAACCTTATAAAGCTTTAAATTTTACAAAGTGCTTTCACCAAAATAACCTTTGAGGTACAGAGTACAATGATTGCTCTCCCCAATTTTACGGATGAGATATTTAAGTCTCATAGCAAGTAAGTAACCTAAAATGACTGTTTTGAAAACATCCTAAATGAGACGTACCAAAACAACATAGTATTTTAAGCAAAGGATCATCATAAATAGTCTCAGTGGTGGACTGATGATAGACAGATGATTTGGGCTGTTTAATTCTATGATTCGAGCATTACAGAATCATAGATTTAGAGCCAGAAGAGACTTTAAGGCTTACCTAGTCCAAATCTCTAATTTTACAGAGTCCAAGGTAATACAGGCAAGAAGTAGCAGGACTGGGATTAAAACTCCAATCCCATTATTCTTTCAACTGTGTCATGAAGCCTAATTATGTCATTTCCTAAAGAAATAATCTTCAGCTTTTATTCACTTACAAATGTGGCAATGCTATGCATTACTATAATTTAAAATAATATTTAAAAACATTTCACAGTTGCTGTGAATTTCCAAGAATTTTAATCAAAACTCAGATGACAGTATAGAAGTTATATGTGATGATCTTTTAATACAGATCATAGCATTTTTATCAAAGAATAAAGTCAAAGATAAAACTAAAAGAATACAAAGTATATAAAATCAAATTCTCATTCTCCTTGCTATTTTAAAGTGTTTTACCATACTTACAATATTATATGCAAATTAATATATAATTTTGACAGAAACTGTCTTTCATTTTGTTTCAAAATAGTTGCTCTTAGCATTTTGATTGAGTACCTGCTACACTGTCTATTTCACCAGTTGAAACTAATAATTATTTTTTAAAGCACTGATATCTAGCTACTATAGGTATGACAACATTTTAATTGTAGTAATAATTTGTTTTCCACTGTCAAGCAGTCTCTTGAGAGTTAGTAACTAAAGAATCAGAAATAATGCTATACAAATATGCATGAGGATATGTAGAAGTAACTTAGAATTAAGAAAAGGGAGGTATATATGTAAAATCTAGAATAATTTAATAATTAACAGAAAACTGTTATTGCAAAGACCAGAATTTAAGAGTATCTCGAAGGCCAAAATTGTGTCAATTAATGAATCTCTATTATGCATAGTAGAGATTGTAGGATGAGTATTTTTTTTTATTTCAAGGTAAAATTATATGTACTTATAATCATTCGTAAAGTGTATTTCCAAAGATAAGAGAAATTATAGTAAAATTATTTTTAAAGTGATAAAAAATAATTCTTGAGTGAATTGATGCAAGTGACAAGTTTAGTCCTTCTAGTGTTAATTGCAGACATGTATGTAACTACTTAGTTGAATAAATTATCTATCAACAAGCATTTATTTAGCATCTACTACCTGCCAGCCATTGTGTTTGGTTCTGGAGATGCAAAAACAAGTGAAAGCTTACATTTTATTGGGGGAAGAATGCTCATATACAGGTAAATGTAAAATGGACATAAAATTATTTTGGGGGGCGGGTAGGGCACTAGCAGCTAGGGGAGTTAGGTAGCACTTGAACTGAGTCTTAAGGAAGCAAGGGATTCTAAGAGGTAGAATTGAGGAAGGAGCTAATTCCAGGCAAGGAGTGGGATGGCCAGTGCAAAAGCATGAAGAAAGGAAAAGACTTCATGCATATGGAACAGTAAAGGTCAATTTTACTGGACTAGAGAAAACGTGGAGGAGAGTAACGTGAAATACAGCTTGGGGCAAGGTTGTAAAGTGCTACCAGTGCCAGATAGTGGTTTATATTTGAAACTGGAACTATGTTCAAAGAGCCATTGAACTTTACTGAGAACAGGAGGTTTATGGTTGAAAATCACTGGCATTTCTGGGAAGAATATATTGGAGTGTGGAGAGTCATGGAGCTGGGGAGAAAGGCTATTGAAATATACCAGGAAAGAGGTAATGAGGGACTGACCTAAAGTGGTGGTTGTCTGGTTGGGGAGAAGGGTACTGATATGAACAATGTCACAGAGTAGAAATGAGATTTAGCAACTGATTAGATGTAAGATGAGTGAAAGTGAAAATTCCAGTGTCATTATTACTCAAAGGCATGCTGTAGTCTCATGAAAGAACAAATTAAAGAATAAATTTCCCTTCAATTATTCCAATGATTAAGGTTATTTGGATGTTTTTCAAGCATTGGATATTACAAAGTCCTTTATTTAAATATGTTCTTGTCCTAATATGTTGAGTTCTTTCAAAAAATTATATGATTTCCTCACATTCCTTTCCTCCCTACCTCTCCTGACAAAGCAAGCAACATGTAACATTTGACAAGCATCAGATGAAATATTGATCGATGAATAAAGAATATTATATAGGCATAATATTTGACTTATTTTTGCAATGTTATAAAAGAATTAGTTTAGATTAGAGCCCTGCAAATAAGAACACATAGTGTTCACATCCTGATGGACATTGTCTGTGTGATCCTGGTAAATCGCTAATCTTTTGGTTGTTCTGGGCAACGCTCTAAGACTAGCAGGTACTGAGAAAGTATCCATCTCATTTAGTTGAGGCTGTTTTCTCACCTCACTTTCCTATGCAAATGAAGTCAGAAGTCCATTTCTCAAGTTTATTTCCTATCTCTACCTCTCGCTACTGTCCATATTTATACACTTACATAGCAAAACCCTTGATTATTTTAATAAACTTGGCAACTTGAAACTTTGATTTATGTTATGAAAGAATGACTTTTTTCTTCTTGCACTTTAAAATTTTGAACTATTCTAAATATTTGCAAAATTATTGCTAGTATTCCAGATATTCGAGTTATATAGACTATTTTCTAAAATTCATTCATACCCATGAAGACATATGGCTGACTTATTCTGTTTACTGTATTGTTCTCACAACTGCCTATCTCTACCCCCTCAAATCACAGTTACCTATATAGAGGCTATATCTATAAGAGAGCAAATATTCCTGTTTCTAACCCCAACACAGGGGATGGACCATTTTTTTTTTTGATAATTCTGTAACTCTCACATGGCTTACTCAGGACATTCAGTGCCTTTTGTCTAATGCATAAAGGCAAGGTTATAGCCATTACTTATGGAAGTTTAGGCCTTTTGTAATTTTCTTTGGCTATCACTCATATTCACCTCAATATCTCTAATTGTTATTATGTAAATCATATGTACAAATACAGTTGTTATCATATGTGTCTTGCTCCTTCTATAATTTGTCAACAAAAAGACTTCATAGTTGATGTAATAAAAAAGACCAATGTATTATACCAAACTCTATTCTGATGAAATTTTGTATTTGTAGTATTAATGTGATTAAAGATCTTCCCTGCCCATTCAATACAGCCTTCATTTACACCCTTTATTTACTAGGTGCCAGGCCTCAGGGCCACCTTTTTGCTATTTAGGTCAGAGAGGTATGAAACCCTCATGGCCCTAAGGAGAGATGCTAAGACCAGAGCCGATTGCATGTTCACTGAGTTCTAGCCAATTAGATGTGCATGAATTCAATCAATCAGAGACATGAGTTCTAGCCAATCAGATGCTGGCTAGGGCTGTATATAAATAGAGCCCAGAACTGAGAGCAGCAGAACTGAGAGCAGTGGAATTATGAAGCAGACATCAAGAAAACATTGAGGCAGCTGACATTGAGATAGAGCAAGCACTGAGAGTGACTGCAGAGTGGACAACGCAAAGAATCCAGGAGACTGCAAGGACTCTGAGACCTGCAAGGGCATTCAGAACTGCCAGACAGGACATAGGCAAGCAGGCAGTTAGGATTCCTGAATGATTGTTTATGGGAAGGCCCTAGCAAGGGGGAAGGTTACAGGATGACTTGGTTCCTTGTTATAATACTGTGTTATAATTTCCTTGTTGCTACACTGAGGTGTGCTGTATTGGGGATCCTTGAAGAGTTTGGCTTTTGTTTCCTTTGATTAATTCAGTGTATTTCATTGACTCTTACTGGGTGCTAAGTCCCAGGCCCAAACCCCTACTAGGTGCTAAACCTATGTGGGTGTGGATTGGTAACTAAGGTGGGGCCCAAGTGGGGTTGATTAAGGGAGGCCTGATTATATCTTTGCTCCTAAGTTTGCCCCAAACCTCTAATTACTAGGTGCTAAGCCTATGTGGGTGTGAAGCTCCCAGGGTCCTAAGGCGAGGTGCTAACTTCAGAGCCAATCATAGGAGCCTAAGTTCTGGTCACTCAGATGATGTTTGATGATGTCTGAAACTGTACAAAAAAAGGGAAGACAGAGCCATTTGCTCCGGGCTCTCACTCTTGGTGGCACGCTGATGTGGAGACTCTGGGTAGCTGTAGTTAAGAGTCCTCCAGCTTGCCCACATTTCCAGACTTGGTTTTCTTGGTAACTATGAATTGTATTTGGTCTATCTGTTGATGTTTGTAATTTGTTTGTACTTGCTCTGAAGTTCAGGGTGCTGGCTTTTTCCCCTGAACTAAGCGAGTGATATTTGTATGCTGGATTAAAATAAGCTTTGTTAACCCCTTAACGTTGCTTTCCTTAGTAAAGCAGATCAAAAGAAACTATGCTGGCAGCATTCTTGTTGTGAGCTTGTATTGGTCGTTCACCCCCACAGCAGCTGCTAGCTGGATTGTTGAAACATGGGCCTACTGGTTTTGGAATATAATTACTGCTACATAGAATTGGGGTTATTGATCTTGGAATTAGATCCTCTGGTGTCTAAATAAATGTTATACTTCCTCTGCCTTCTACCTAGAGAGTTTTACATACTTTGTGATTCTGAACCATATAAGCATGTTCATGGTCATCCTCGAGGTCATGAATCTTGCCTTACTAATACAGTATTGCAAAGGATATTAACAGGGTTTCTATGAGAATACTTTAATGCTAGTAAAGTTATATACTTTAGACTGGAAAAGATCTTACCCCTTCATTTTACAGATGAAAAAACCGAGTGCATATGAGGTGAAATAAACTGGCGAAGATCACATAGGTCAATAAACCAACATCAATACCAAATCATAGAGGTATTACTGGGTCAAAAATAGGTCAAAGTAAACTTGTAATTACTT
>JAQQSZ010008738.1:0-12960 GCA_028646595.1 Phalanger gymnotis
AGGTAATCAAAAACAAACACTTTCGAAAAGGGACAGGGTCAAGAGAGAAAATTCAATAAAGGGGAATAGGTTAGGAAGAAGCAAAATATAGTTAGTCTTTCACAACATGAGTATTGTGGAAGGGTTATACATAATGATACGCATGTGGCCCATGTGGAATTGCTTGACTTCTTAGGGAGGGTGAGTGGGAAGGGAAGAGGGGAGAGAATTTGGAACTCAAAGTTTTAAAAAATAGATGTTCAAAAACAAAAAAGTTTTTGCAGGCAACAAGAAAATAAGATACACAGGCAATGGGGCATAGAAATTTATCTTGCCCTACAAGAAAGGAAGGGAAAAGGGGATGGAAGGGTAGTGGGGTGACAGATGGGAAGGCAGACTGGGGAATGGACAACCAGAATATATGCCATCTTGGAGTGGGGGGGAGGGTAGAAATGGGGAGAAAATTTGTAATTCAAACTCCTGTGAAAATCAACGCTGAAAACTATATTAAATAAAATTCATAAAAAAATAATAATTTAAGGTTTTCAAAGAACTTTGAATATATTAAATCACTTGATCCTCACAATAGCCCTATGAGGTAGGGGCTTTTATTATTCGTATTTTACATATGAAGAGACTGTGGCTAGGAGAAATTAGGTGATTTACCCATGGTCTCAGAACTTGTGTGTCAGGGGCAGAAATGTAACTCAGGTCTTTCTAATTTCAAGGCTGACCCTCTTATATACTATAGTCAGATCTTCAATAAACAAACATTTAAGCACCTATTATGTGCCAGGCACCATACTAAACACTGAGGAAACAAAGGCAAAAAATAGTCCCTGATCTCAAGGAGCTCACAGTCTAACGTGGGAGACCATTGGAGAAAATCAACAGAAGGCACAGATGAGGAAGGAGTGCATTCCAGGCATGGGGGACAGTGAAAATGCATAGAATTAGGAGAGTCTTCGTGCAAGGAACAACAAGGAAGCCAATGTCACTATGCTATCTCTCATGAGACTCCAAAGGCTCACTTTTGCTTCCAAGATAAGATACAAACTCCTCTTATTTGTCTTTTAAAGCCCTTTACAATCTAGCTCCAGTTTATCTCTCCTTTACATATTCTATCTTGCTATCAAATTGGCTTGCTTTGTTATTCCTTTACATGATATCCCATCTCCTGGATTCATGCAGCTACAGGGGCTGTCCCCCACCCCTGAAATGCAGTCCTTCCTCGCCTCACTCAGCCTCGTAGAACTTCTGCCTCCCCTAGGCAGCTAAGTGGCAAAGTAAACAGACTTTTGGTCTTAGAGTCAGGCAAACCTAAATTCAAATCCAACCTCAGACACTCAGTTGTGTGTGACGAGTAAATCGCTTAATCTTTTTCAGCCTCAATTTCATCTGTAAAATGGAGATAATCATACCACCTACCTCCCAGGGTTGTTTCAAGGATCAAATGAGATAACATATATAAAGTGCTTCGAAAACCTAAAAGTATTAAGTGCTAGCTAGCTATTAGTTCCCTTTAAAGTTCAGCTCAAATGCCCTCTCCTACAAAAAGCCTATCCTGTTCACCACAGAAATTTACTCTGTATAAATTTTTAATCTAATTTTCTATGTATATGTTGGTTTTCCCCCTCCCCCAGAATTTTTGTCCCATCTCATCCTTGAAGGCACAGAATTTTGTTTTTATATCCCCAGAGCCTAGTACAGTCCTGGGCACAGAGTAAGTACATCATCACCACTAGATTTATACATTGACTTAAAACCTGCAGAGCGCTTTACAATTATTATAAATTTCGTTTGATCTTCGAAACAACCCTAGGAGGTAGGTGCTGTTATTATCCTCATTTACAGATAAGGAAACTGAGGCAAAGAGCATTGTCCAGGGTCACACAATTAGGTGTGTGTCTGAGTCCAGAAGTAAATTGACCTGAATCAGGGTTATTACGTAAATGGCTTTGTAAACCATAAAGAGAAATATGAATGTGAGCTATTATTTGTTATTAGCAACAGATAATACATTAAAAGCTACAAAAACCCTTCAGGTTAGAAGATGCTGTTGCTTCCAATAATCACTCTTGGTGCTTCTGAAAAGATCAATATAAATCTAATAATTCCTTCTACATCAAATCAAATAAAGGATGTTTTGTGGCTCTGCTAAAGGTGATCTCACTTGAAAGCAAACCTTATGTATGAAAATCTGGACATTTTTTTTTGTTTTGTAAAATTCAAAATCAAACCTTAAGATGAGGGTTTCACTTGGAGGGTTCTTTCGGCAAACCTATAATGTATTAAAATGACTGTAGGCAGAAATCTGACCTACACAAGGCCTTTCAGGAATAATGGCAGTAATAGTAATAATGCCTATATTTGGTAAGCATAAAACCATAAAAGATTAGTTTTCAAATCACTCCAGTTCTGTTGGGCCAGAATTTCTTAACCTGAAGTCCATAATTTTGCTTTTTAATATTTTGATGGTTTAATTTTAATATAGTTGGTTTCCTGGGTAATCCTAAATATTTTATTGTATATGTTTAAAAACATTATTCTAAGGAAGGGTCTCTGTACTTCCCTAGACTGCCCAGCGAGTCCAGGACACAAAGGTGACCCCCACCGCCTTAGGCTACTAAGCTCCTGTTTCTTTTCTGGACAATGGGCAAAGCATCATCTTCCCCGACCTTCTGAACTAGGGTAAACCATGGTTGTGACTCCAGCATCTAGAGTCCCCAACTCACAGTTCCAGATGCAGCAAGGTGACTCAGTGGATAGAGTGCCTGACCTGGAATCTGAAAGACCTTAGTTCAAATTCCACCTCTAACAAAGGCTCGCTCTGTGACCCTGGGCAAGTCTTTTAATCCCACTCAGTCTGTTTCTTCACCTGTAAAATGGGGTAGTAGCAATAACAGCACCTACCTCAAGGAGTTGTTCTGAGAATCAAGTGAGATAACATATTGTAAAGCATTTTGCAAACCTTAAAGTATTATGTAAATGCCAACTACTGGCATTATTATTATAGGAATAGGGCAGAAGTATCACAGGTCCAAGAAAGCAATTCTTCCCTACTTCCCCTCTTCCACTAAGTTTTCACAACCACTGAACAGAGAAATACAAGTAACAGGCACACTGAGCGTGACCACATTCATCTGTTGGTCACTCAAACTCTCAGGGTTACAGAGTAAAAACTGAGCCAATGACAGCCTCTAAGGAACTCTCCCAGCCTACCTTCCCACCAGTCATGAACTTTGTCTGAAACACCAGCATGGAGGAGGATGTACAAAGCAACTCTGGCAACTTCAAGTCTCACTGAGCCACATCAATCTTCTGCCTGGCCCCAGACCAGACTCCATTTAATGCAATTGAGCGGGAACACTGGCCACCCCAAGGGCTGGAAAATGAGTTAAAAACAACCTCCCTCTGCTTTCCCCGGTTCAACCTTACTTGCTTAATTAAAAGGCAACCAAATTTAATTTTATTTTGTGAGATGAGACAAAGCACATGCTATACCTGCAGGCAGCAGGTGGAGGGAAATTGAGGGCAGGGAAGCTAGTGGCCAGGCTTTGTGAAAAAGCCCTCAGGGATGTATCCTTCCTTCTGCAGAAGGGCCTCCTCATTAATGGCAAGGATTAAATTGGATTGAAACAGATAGGAGAGAGATACCATCAGCTCTTCTGAAAAAGAGCAAGCCTAATGCAGTAGAATGGACACTAAATTCTGAGTTAAGAAAAATTAGCAATGACACTGGCTGAAGGAAATTAAATGACAACCTCAGTTTCCTCATCTGTGAAATAGCAATTTGTAAAGTATGATAATAACACATGCGTTATGTGCCTCAGAGGGACGTGAGCAAGATTATAAAATATAATTTATATAAAAATGTATATATTTATAATTTATAAGTTATAAAATATAAAAACATTATAAATATGATGTAAACCATTACAATTATTCTCAGTGGGCAAAAGGGGGCTGCTTGGAAACACATCAGCAGAAAATTATACATAAAGGTCCCCAGAAGGTATGGAAGAGCAGGCAAAACAGAGGATCTGGCTTTCAGACATGAGGTCCTGGGATGGAATAGGCTCATTGCAACCATTTCCTACGATGTTAAGGACACTGAAAATTTAAAATATTGACTCAAACCAGTAAAACAGAAATTCTTTGTGAGGCAAATTTTGCTTCTTTGTCTTTGTATCACAAGCACTTTGCACACAGTGTTTAAGAGACGTCTGAATTGACTCCAACAGCACAGTTAGCATACTTAGATCTGCCCATCACCTCCTCTTTTCAGGTAGCCCTTCACAGCCTTCATCCGGAACACCCACTGACAATAAGAGGAAATGGAAAGAAACCTGGAACTTGAAATCTGGAGAGGATGGATTAGAGCCTCATAACCCACCTCTGGCACTTATTCTTATGGTGATGACTGAAGAGGAAAACAGACATAGGGCTGGAAGGAACCTCAGAGGCCATCTGAGCCAACATCCTTGAAAGAGTCAAGGGAGGTTAAGTGATTTGGCCAAGGTTACAAAGATAATCGTCAGACCCTAGGGTACTTTGTAGCATCCTACTCTACCTCTCTGCCTCCTGGTGTGATCTGGACAAGTCATTTAACTACTCTGTGCCTCAGTTTCTCCATCTAGAAAAGGAAGATCATACCTAAGCACTTAACCTCACAGGTCTGGCGGTAGGTGAAAGGCTAGGCGTGTAAAAATCTTTGCACCGGCCCCACTGCTGTCCCTTGAATTACTTTATTCCTTCTTTTAGCCACTCCATCTTTGGAATCCAAGCATTTTCACTAGTTGGCCCCTACACCTGGAACGCTCTCCCCACCTCAATCAACTTTCCCGGCTTCCTTCGAGTCCCCGGCTCAAACCTCACCTTCTACAGGAAGCCCTTCCCAATCCCCTTTAATACTAGCGCCTTCTTTCTATAGATTATCTCCGACTTGTCTCATATATGTTCTGTGCGTAGCTGTTTGTACGTTGTCTCCTCCATTAGACTGTGAGCTCCAGCGGAGCAGGGGACTGACTGTCTTATCTTTTTTAATCCCAGCACTCACACCGTGACTGACATACAGTAGGCGCTTAATTAATGCTTATTGACTGAATCCGTAAAGACCGGCTCTTCTTACTGGAGGATCCCCTTTTTACAACCTGTTGCCTTTCAGAACTTCCACAGCGCGGTCTGTTCTTTGGGGAACGTCTCCGGGAAGCGTGTTCCCACGGAAAGAGCTCGGCCCAAAATAACAAGGCGGCTCCACCTCCCAGACGCAGGTACGTGAGCCCAGGGGAAGGGGTGGGGAAGCATTTTACAGGAGAGGAAACTGAGGCACTCGCTGCCCTCGGCTCTAGAGAGCGTGGGAAGCCAGTCACTCCTCGGACCCCGTGCGACTTAAAGGCGGCCGAGACCGACACCCCGACCCGAGCCTGGCAGTCTAGGGATCCGAAGTGGGAAGTGCGCGCCGGCCACGTCAGGGCCGCTCCCCTCTACCCCCCGCCGCCGCCCCCGGGTACCTGGGCACTGCCCGCCCCGCTCTGCGCCCTGCCCCAGGCTCACACCACCTACCTGAGCCCGCGCGGTTCCGGACCCCGAGCCCGGACGTACAGTGGGCAGGGAGTGCCCGCGGGACACCTGGCAGGACACCCAGCTGCGCACGCCGCTTCCTAGTCGGCGCTAAAGCCGCTCTGCAGGCTGCGCGAGCCGCCCAGCCCTTATGAGAGTGCGCGCGCGCCAGCCCCGCGCCCCGGCGTTGTCCCGGCAACCGGAGCCTGACCTGCACCTCGGGGAAGGCTGCTTGGCCGAGCCGGGAGAGGGCGGAAAGGAAGGTGAAAGAGGGGCGGAGTTTCCCTCCCCTTTCTCACCTCCTCTCCGCCCCGCCCCGCGCCCCTCCCGCGCTCCCTTTGGCCACTGCCAAGAACCGGACCTTGCGTCTCCGGTGCCCAAGAGCCCCTCTTATTATTATTATTATTATTATTAGCATCAGCATTATTATTATTAGCATTAGCCCTAGCATTAGCATTTATGTGCTGCTGTTTTACAAATATCTCATTTTACCATCTCTGCGTCCCGAGAAGTGAGATTCCGTTATTATCCCCATTTTACATATGAGGAAACTGAGGCAGGCTGTGGTTAAGTGACTGATCTAGGGTCACACAACTAGTGAATGTCTGAGACCAGGTTTGTACGGGGGCCTTCCCGGCTCTAGCCGTTTAACACCTGCCCTACCACATGCAAACTTAGAGACAAGCCGAGATGCATTAGAACGATGGTCCCTAGCCTCAAGTGGCCCTACCCCCTGGTTAGGGACACCCCCTGTTCTCCTTCTCCCCTAACCCCCCTGCCCTCACCATTTATCTTCCTCATGCCTATTAATCCCCTTCCTCTCATTCCCTTCCCCTTTGGGATCTGGGAGCCTCGTCTCACTGAGCAAGGGCTGTGGCACGGGATGCATTTTAGGGACTATAGTCGCAGCAACTGTGACAGCCTCTAGTCAGTCACTCGATCTGGGAGTTCCAGAAACCTAATTTCTCAGACCTGTGTTTCCAGGTTTGGCATCCACTTCTGTGCTCTTATCCAGTCTGCAATGCTGTGAACCTGGAGCAGTTGTCTGCTGAGGCTTTCCTTCAACCGCTATTATTAATAATTTGAGACTGGTCCTGTGTGTACGGACCCATATTCATGTGTGTGCCAAAAAGACGGGAGCCCTGGATGGCTCACCAATTCCATCCTTTGGTGGGGAGGAGGGAGTGGTAGAGAGAGATGGCTAGGGCAGCAGGGGAAGGGAGCATGGAAACAGAGCCCTCTCCCAGTCACCCCAGTGCTAAATAAAAGGATGAGGGTGAAGGAGAGTGAAGGTGACGTTGAGGAGAAGGATGAAGCTGTTGGAGAGTCTTAGTCAGCGAGCTGAGAGGAGTCCAGTAAACACAGCTGGGTGTGTAGAGTGGTTGAAGGGAAGAAACTGAGAGTGAGGAAAGGAACAAATAGTTCTCTTCTATTCCTTATCCTCCCATTTCTCTATTTTCTCTTTGCACTTAGTGATTATCTCCCCTTTCCCTCGATATGTACTTTCTCTCTCCCCTACATTCCCTTGCTGTCTTCTCCCATCTCCCCTTTCCTTCAGTTCCTCTGTCCTCTTCCTGGTCCTCTTCTTTGCCACTCTCAGATAGCCACTCAGGGACAGCTAGGGAAGTACTGATAAATGTTTAACAACCAACTCTGTAGAGAAAGGGAAAAGGACATAGGACACAAAGTACACAGAACACATTAATCCTTTAAGTTTAATCTGTATTATTCATATTTTCTGTATGACTTTCTTAAGTCTAGACAATTGACAAAATAATAAGTCAAACCCTGATTTGTGGCATTTTCCGATTTCCAAAGTAGCACACCAAAAATTTAACAATCAACTCTCCAAGAACTGAGTTGAACTAGCTCCAACACACACCTCTAGTACAATTCTTTTTTTTAAAATTTTTTTTGCACTTTTCTTTCTTTTTAAATTTTGAGTTCCAAATTCTCTTCCTCCCTTCTACCCCTCCTCCTCCCACTGAGAATACAAGCATTATGATATCAATTATACATATGAAATCATGCAAAACATATTTCCATATTAGTCATATTGCAAAAAATAGCAAGAAAACTAAAGTGAGAAAATTATACTTCAATTTATATTCAGAGTTCATCAGTTGTCTCTCTGGGGGTGGATAGCATTGTTTCACAATGAGTTCTTTGGAATTATCTTAGATCATTCTAATGCTCAGAGTAGCCAAATTTTTCACAGTTGATCATCATTTCAACTTTGCTGTTACTGTGCACAATGATCTCCCAGTTCTTCTCACTTCACTTTGCATCGGTTCATATAAGTCTTGCCATGTTTTTTCTGAAATCACCCCCTTGTCATTTCTTATAGGACAACAGTCCTATAAGACATCACAATCACAATCACAATCAGGACACAGATTATTGAGCAGTAATGAGTATCCCTCAATTTCCAATTCTTTACCAACACAAAAAGAGCTGCTATAAATGTGTGTGTGTGTGTGTGTGTGTGTGTGTTTTTTTTCTTTGATCTCTTTGGGATACTGACCTAGTAAGGTGTAACAACCATCTTGCTAGCAGCTACGGTGGCTGTGTAAGACCAACAACATCAGCACACAGTAGGGCTGCCAACACAGGCTCTTTGATGTGCTTTTCTGAAGAAAGCAACTTTAAGGGGTTAACAATCTCAGCTTAATTAAACATACATATATCATTCACTTAGTTCAGGGAGAGAAGATCAGCCCCCTGAACTTAGGGGCAAATACAAACAGAAATTACAAGCATACGTTATAAACAGAACAAATAAGACAAATCATTCTAACCATACCAATACATAGTTACCAGAGAAGCACCAACATCTGGGTTATCAAAGCCAGAGGGGTGCTGCTTCGATGGCTTGCCCAGAGTCTTGTCATCCACATTCTTTCAATGAGTGTGTCCCCAAAAGTCAAATGCTAACCTTCCAATATATATACCTGTTCAGGGCCCTGAGGGCTGGGACCAGCTTAGTTCCTCAACCACCAGCACCACATCATATACACATCAATGACTCCCTATAGCCTTAGTGCTGAGAAGCACTCCAAGACAAAAAAGATCATACTTTACCTGCCCCATTCAAACAAAGGCCAGACTCATTAATAGCCTTAGCATCCCAAAAGAGAAGAACAGCAAAAAATCCTTCCCTGATTACCATTACCATCAAAGAGTATGCATAGTTTTATAGCCCTGTGGGCATAGTTCCAAATTGTTCTCCAGAATGGTTGGACCAATTCAATACTCCACCAGCAGTGCATTAGTGTACCCCATCTCCAGTGTTTGTAATTTCTGATAGGTATGAGGTGGCACCTCAGTGTTGTTTTAAATTTCATTTCTCCAATCAATGGTGAGTTAGAGCATTTTATATGATTTTAAATAGCTTTGATTTCTTCTTCTGAAAACTGCCTGTTCATATCTTTTGACCATTTATCAATTGGGGAATGGCTCTTATTTTTATTAATTTGACTCAGTTCTATATATATTTGAGAAATGAGGGGAACCACCCCAGAGCACCATACCAGAATAGGAGCAGGCCCAGCATGCCGGCTATGGTGACTATCCCCAGGCCTCTTGGTGCAGGATGGAAGTCTATTGGAGCTAGCTGAGATAGAAGTGCAGGACCTGTGTCAGCAACAGCAGCTACTCCTGGAGCTATCAGCCCGTAGTCTAAAGATCTGAAACTCACCTTCTTGAACTTCTGGGAGCCATGATGACCAAGTAAACTCTAAGAGCTCTAGTGTCTCCCTTGAATAACCCAGAGAATACTGCTCTAGGAGAAACCCTGGAAAAGAGGAGCCAGAAGTCGAGGTTCAGTAATCTTTTAGGTTGGGAAGCTAAGGAGACCTCCCCGCCATGGTGACAGAAGGAGACCAGTGCAGGAAGGGAGCCATCCCAGCAAACTCCATCTTAGCAGACCAGGGGGAGTTCCTGAGCTCCAGGGAGGCGGAGCCAGCAAGAGCCATCACCATGACCTCAGGCATGCCTTTGCACAGTCAGGGGAATTGGCAGGCACCAGTACAGACCTACGCACTATACTAGAGAGAAAAGAGGGAGGGAGAAGAGCAGTGTTTGATCTTTACTGTCATTGGATTTGGTTCAAGGAGGGAATAACATACTCTGTTAAATATAGAAATCAAACTTGCCCTATAGGCAGTAAAAGCAGAAAAGGGAAAGAAAGGAGGTGGTGATTAGAAGGCAGGGAAGAAATAGTGAGGGGAAAAGGCTAAGATTAAGGGATGGGGGGACTGAAAGGGAAGGAATATGGAGGTGGTCAAAAGCAAAACTCTTTGGAGGAGGGAAAGGGAGAAGGGAGAAATAAAAACACAAATGGTGGGGGTAGAGAGGAATGCGATGGAAAAAAAGACACAGAGAAATAAGGCCTTTATCAAAGAAATTTGCCATATAAATTTTTTATTTTACTTCATTGTCTATAGTACCTTTTAACAAGATGTAGTTTCTCTGATTATCTCTTTTAATTAGATTTTTTGCTTTGTCTGAGATCATGATTGCTACGCCTGCCTTTTAAAAACTTAACTGAAGCAGATTCTTCTCTAGCCTTTATTTTTAACTGTGTGTGTTTTTCTGTTTCAAGTGCGTCTCCTGAAAACATATTGTTGGATTTTAGTTTCTAATGCGTTCTGTTATCTGTTTTCCATTTTATGGGTGAGCTCATCCCATTCACAATCACAGTTATGATTACTAACTGTATTTCCATCCATCCCATTTTCTTCTCTTTATTTTTCTCTCTCTCTTTTTGTCCTGTCCCTCCTCAAGTCTATTTTGCTTATAACCACTGTCTCCCTTAATCCTTTTATCATCCCCCTTTTCTCTTATCCCTTTCCACTTCGGTTTCCTTATTATGTAAGCTAGATATTTCTATACAACCGAGTATGTGTGTATTCTTCCCTCTTTGAACCAATTCAAGCATTGCTTGCCATTCCTCCATTTTCCCCTCCACTGTAAGAGCTCTTCCTGGTATGCCTTTTTTATGTGAGAAAAATTTCCCCATTCTACCTCTCCCTTCGCCTTTCTCCCAGTACATCTTCCGCTTTCCCAGAAATTCTTGTGTTTGGGTCCAATTAGCATTTTTCTTTGACACTTTACTTGTAGCTGTTTTCACGTTATTGTCTTCTTCTGAGTTCGTGTCTTGGTCTTCTCTGCCACCAAAGTAGCTTTTTATAGTCAAGTTTTTGTTGTTGTTTTCTCATTTTTCTAGGCTATTTCTAGATTTTGAACTTTATGTTAAAGTTGGGCTCTGATCGCTGTGGGGTGGAAAGGCACCATCCCAAGTTTCAGACTTTTTCATGATGGTGTTTTCAGAGCTAGTTCTAGGGGTCTGCAAGTTTTAGATGTTTCTAAAGTGGAGTGATCCAGGTAATGGTGTGGTCACTGCTCTCCTGATCCATGCTCTGGTCTTTACCAGGGAGGCCCCTTGCTCCCTTGTAGCCACAAGCACTAACATTTCTCTTGGCCCTATATCTGTGACCAGATCCCTGCTCCCTTGTGACCAACCACAAGCACTCCTCTCCACCCTGGAGGTGTGCCCTAGAACTGCATATGGGCAATAGAGTTGAGAATCAGTACCCAGTGCCATCAAAGAGTCCCCTGTAATCTTTTTCTGACCAGTTGTCTGACCCCCTTACCATCTCTGGGCTGAGAGCTCCCAAAGCTGCTGCTGCTGTTACTGTCACTATATGGGTCCTTTGGTACAATTCAAGTCTAGTTCAAGCCTCTGTCCACAGGCAATTCTGGGGTGGGACAAGGCAATGGGACCCCAGGAACTCCAGTTGAGGTGTTAGCTGTGGTGTCATTTTGAGAGGCTTCTTCAAACCCTATACTTCCTCCCTTCCCTTCCTCTCATCCAATTCCCCACCAGCTATTGGAGAAGAAGTTGTTCCTTGACCTCCCTCCCAAGTTTGGGAACTCCTAGATGTTGGTACCAGTATAATGGAAAGAGAACTAGGTTTTGGAGACAGAAAGCCTTGGTTCTAGTCCTGCCTGTGCTGATTGTTAGAAAGTGACTTTGGACATGCCATTTCATAATTGGGGGCTTCAGTTTCCTCTTCTGAAACATGAGGAAATTGAACTATCTAGAGATTCTTAACCTGAGGTCTCTGAATTGGTTTTTAAAAAATATTCTGATAACTGTATTCCAGTATTCATTGGTTTCCTTTGTAATCCTATGTATTTTATTTTATGCATTTAAAAACATTATTCTGAGAAAGGATCCACAGGCTTCAGCAGACTGCCTATGGGGTCCCTGACAACAAGAAAGGTTAAGAACCTTTGTATTAGATGGTCTCTTACGTCCCTTCAAGATCTAATGTTCTATGAGATTACAAGATGAAAGAATCACCTCCTACCCCAACTCCCTTCCTCAGGACACAGTGCTCATCTTGTGTGGCTAAGAAGAGCATAGGTTACTCAGAGAAATGGGAGTCAAGACCAGGTCTCATTTCCCTGCTTCAGCTTCCTCCTCTCCTAAAGGAAGTGCTCAGGGGATAAAGGACTTCCTAGCAGCCAAGAATGTCCCAAACCTGACAAAGGGTTCTTGCCTGCTGTGGTAGGAACAAGGTTAGCTAGCCTGCCCTCCCCAAGGAGAATTCCTGGAGTGAATTAGCAGGAAAGGAAACCAGAGTCCTGGAGGGGAAGTGGGTGCCATCATACAGCAGCCTCTCTTATATCCTCTACCTCATTAGGTAGTAAGCTACTTGGTGACAGGAACTGTCTTTTGCCCCTTTTTATATCCCCAGAGCTTAGCACAGTGCTTCGTATACAGTAGGTGCTTAATGAATGCTTATTGATTGATTGCCTCTCCCATTAGACTGTGAGCTTCTTGAGGGCAGAGACTATCTTTTCCCCTTTTTTATATCCCAAACATTTATACATCGTAGGTGATAATATATGCTTATTGACTGACTGACTAAGCTAAGCATGCCTGGAAGAGGACATAAGAGAAGATACTTCCCCTCCTAGGTTCTTTGCAGGGGTGGGAGGTCCATAGATATGGAATATTGCTTCTGTTTTTAGACTTTTTCAAGGTAATGATGTCTTGCTGACTTTTTTTTCCTCTTCATCCCCCTTTTATTTTTTTCTTTAAAAAAAAACTCTTTGTTATAAGGAATGGCTCTCTGGGAAGGAGGAAAAGATACTTGGAGGGATTTAGGTGACATGAAAATAAAAGATATCTATAAAAATTTTAAAAAGAAATATCCATAAGACTTATATGAACTGATGCTGAGTGAAGTGAGCAGAACCAGAACATGGTACTGTAGTAGGAAGGCTGAATTTATGATCTCAAATATAATCATGTATATGTTTGAATGGTCCGAAATCGCAAGGTATGAGAGATTCTCTAAGGAGAAAACAACAAGAAATTTATTTAGGCCCCACTGCAGCAAAAACTTG
>JAQQSZ010008739.1:0-12960 GCA_028646595.1 Phalanger gymnotis
CTATGCCCAAAGGGCCATAAAAATGTTCATACCCTTTGACCCAGCAATACCACTCCTAGGGCTGTATCCCAGAGAGATCACACAAGTGGGAAAAGGACCCATATGTACAAAAATATTTATAGCGGCTCTTTTTGTGGTAGCTAAGAATTGGAAATCAAAGGGATGCCTATCAATTGAGGAATGGCTGAACAAGCTGTGGTATATGAAGGTAATGGAATACTGTTGTGCTATAAGAAATGGGGATGATACGGACTTCATAACAACCTGCAAGAACCTACATGACATAATGCTGAGTGAGCAGAGCAGAGCCAGGAGAACATTATACACAACCACAGATATATTGATTCTGTGATGACTAACCCTATTTGCTCTTCTCAGCAACACAATATGCAGAGACAGCTCCAAAGGACTCATGATGGAGAATGCTATCTACATCCAGAGAAAGAACTATGAATTATGAATGCAGATCGAGGCATACTTCATGCTCGCCTTTTTCTCCCCCCGGCTTTTTTTTCTCTCTCTCTTTTATATTTGTTGTTGGGTTGTGTTTTTTGGTTTTTTTTTTTTTTGGTTCTGTTTCTTCTTTCTCATGATTCATTCCATTGGTCATAATTCTTCTCCACATTTTGACTAGTGTGTAAATTAATTCAATGCCAAGTTATACATGGAAGTTATATGGGATTCCATGCCATCTTGGGGAGGGAGGGGGGATAGAGGGAAGAAAATCTGGAACTCAAAATCATGTAGAATCGTGTGTTGCAAACTAAAACTAAAACTAAAAAATAATTTAAAAAAAAAGAAAATAATGTTTTTATGTGCAAGTCCCTAATTACCTGCAATATTCTATCCTTAATATTGAATCACAGGAACTTGTTAAATGCACTACTTTGTTAGTTAAAATTACTGTTCTTCTCTAGGACAATACTGTGGATTTTGCCCTCTGTAACTAAAACATCTGATCAATGTATTACATTATAATTGAGGCTTTTTGCTTCATTGTGTTTCTATATAGGTAGGGAAAAGAAATTGCCACAGCGGATTCAGTTACTTTGGTTTGAAGAAATATCTAGTGTTCAATTGTTGGTGTCTCGATTTTATTCCATTTTTCTTAATAAAATCTTTTCACTTTTGAGTTCCTTCTTTTCCATTCTCTACTCAGTGAATATACTATTTCAAGATTTTCCAGTCTGTTCTAAGAAATTAATTTCTTTTCTTTTTATATTCATAATAATAATATAATTGCTGACATTTAATCGGAACTACATTTTCATTTTTAAAAATTTATTTAGTATTTTATTTCCCCAGTTATATGTAACATAATTTTAACATTTGTTTCTAAAACTTTGAATTCCAAATTCTCTCCCTTCTTCCCGCCACCACCTCTATTGAGAAGGCAAGCAATTCAATATAGCTATACATATATAGCCATGCAAAACATTTCCATATTAGTCATGTTATGAAAGAAAACACAGACCAAAAAAGACCCTCAAGAAAAATAATTTTAAAAACTATGTTTCAATCTATATTCAGACACTAGCAGTTCTTTTTCTAGGAGTGGATAGTATTTGTTATCATAAGTCTTTCCAAGTTGTCTTGGATCATTGTATTGATGAAAACAGCTGTCATTCACAGCTGATTTTCTTACAATATTGCTGTTTCTTTGTACACAGTACATTGGCCATGAATCAGCTCATATAAGTCTTTCCAGGTTTTTCTGAGAGTATCCTGCTCATCATTTCTTATAGCATAGCAGTATTCCATCATAATCACATGCTACAACTTGTACAGCCAATCTCCAATTGATGAGTATCCCCTCAATTTCCAATTCTTTGCTGCAAGAAAAGAGCTGCTACAAATATTTTTGTAAATATAGGTCATTTTCCTTTTTGTTTTTTATCTCTTTTAGGATATAGAGCTAGTAGTGGTATTGCTAGGACAAAGGGTATGCCTAGTTTCATAGTTACTTGGGTATAGTTCCAAATTGCTCCACAGAATGGTTCAATCAGTTCACAACACCACCAACAGCACATTAATGTCTCATTTTTCCCACATCTTCGACATTTGTCATTTACCTTTTCTGTCCTATTAGCCAATCTAATAGGTAAAAGGTAGTACCTCAGAATATTTTTAATTTGCATTTCTCCAATCAATAGTGAGAGTATTTTTTTCTTGTGGCTATAGATGGTTCGTTTACTTCATCTGAAAACTGTTCATATCTTTTAATCATTTATCAATTGAGGAATGGCTCTTGTTTTTGCAAATTTGACTTAGTCCTCTATATGTTTGAGACATGAGGCCTCTATTAGAGAAACTTGCTTCAATTTTTTTTTTCACAGTTGCTATTGCTAACTGTATTTTCCTCCATCCTACCCTCCTCCATTTACTCTATTGTCTCTCTCCTTTGACCCTGTTCCTCCTTAAAAGTATTTTGCTTCTGACTATCCCCCCCCATCTGCCCTCCCTTCTATGACCTTTTCCTTCTATTATACCTTTTCCTTCCTACTTTCCTATAGCATAAGATAGATTTCTATACCCAGTTGAATGTGAATGTTATTCCCTTTCAGCCAATTCTAATGAGAGTAAGGTTCACTTGCTCCCCCCACCTCCCCCTATTCCTCTTCACCTTAACAGTTTTTTGCCTCTTTTATGTGACATAATTTACCCAATTCTACCTCTCCCTTTTCTTTTCCTCCAATACATTCCTCTCTCACCTATTACTTTTATTTTTTAGTTATCCTTTCACATTCAATGCACACCTGTGACCTCTGTCTACATATACTTCTAACTGCCCAAATAATGAGAAAGTTCTTATGATTTACAAATATCATCTTTCCATGTAGTAATATAAACAGTTTAACTTTATTAAGTCCCTTACAATTTCCCTTTACTGTTTATCTTTCTTTTTATGCTTCTTAAATCTTGTATTCGAAAGTCAAATTTTTAGAACTACATTTTCAAAGTGACGTATTCATTATCTCATTTAAGCCTCACAACAACCTTATGAAATAATTGCTATTGCCCCCATTTCACACTTGAGGAAACTGAGCCTCGGAATTTTAATGGCTTGTCTCTGCAGCAATGGTACACATGATAAATTGGTTTTGATAGGGAGGGGATAGAGAGAAATAGGTCTAGAGTCCAAGGAGGACAGGATTGGTTATAGTAGCACAATAGGGATCACTAAAATAGAAGCCAATGGCTATGGAAGCAAAACATTCAAAAGAGATAGGAGGAGGAGTTGGAAGGGTAGTGAAGGTAAATTTTGCCTCCATTCTAGTAAGAGATAATATATTCACCTATTTTCACCCTCTCTTGCCAGGATCACTTGTTTCCTACCCATATCACACTAGATTCATTTGAATCTATCAGAAGAGTGTGATTCAAATTCTAACTTTTATTTTTAAAGTAGCCATTATAAAGATAGACATTTTAACATTGGTAATGACCTAGAAAGAGACGAACAATAAAACAGGACTCCAGGCTTTTCCACTTAGTAACTCACAGATGACACATTGTAATTTCCGGATTACCTTTGCTTGGAATTTATCTAGATAAGGATTAGTTCGAAGAAATGTCTTCTACCCCAGCCAAATCCAAATGATTCCCCAACTACAATTTCCTGATCTGAAATTAATTCACTAAAATGAAAACAAAGTTACTCTGATGTCGAACCTATTCTCATCTACTAATGGCACAAAAGATGATCTTTGCATATTAATAGAGGGAAGCTACCAGTCATGATTCTTTATGAGAAATTACTTTCCCCTTTCCCTATTCTGTGTTTGTTTATTCTTATAAGATCAACATTGTATTTCTTCACTTTTATGCAACATTTCATTTGGCTGGTGATGTAGACAATAGCATCCAATATTTTTTTAATGTATTTCTTTTCATGTGGGAAACAGAAAATGATATTAGTCTATTAAAAGGCTATTGAAATGTTAACATTTTTCTGTTACCTGCTCTTCATTTTTTTTCTTTGAGATTAGCAATGTAAACAACAGCTAAAGATTCTTTTATTTCCCAATGAATGAAAAAAATACTTATTAAGTGGTTACTATGAGTCTCCTCCCTCATTAGGAGATACAATGCACTTACACACATATATACACATATACAAGAGCATATGTGTATGTGTATATGTGTGTGTATGTATGTATGTATGTATATGTATGTATATAAGATAGTGATGACCAAGAAGTAGTATTTTAGTTTGAAAAATCAAGTGGATGGTGAGTGCAGCCATAGAAGAATAGATGGAAACATCCTTTATAATAGCAATGTGAGCATTGATTTAGTTTCATTTCCAGGACTGGAAAGTTGGAGAATGGTGATGAGAGCCAAAAAATAAAATGGTATATGATTGGCTTGTATGGTGGCTCACCTGAGGTATTCATTCATCAATAGAGGTGGGGAGAGAGGTGGAGAATACCCAGGGATTCTGGAGATGAAAGGGTTAGGTTATTGAAAGCAATGTCTCTGGTCTGGGAACAAAGTAGTTCTTTCTCTTTCCACTTTAAGTGAAATGAATAGTTGAAGGGAAGGAAGGGTCTGACTTATACCACTGGAAAGAGGTTGTAGATGCCAACAGTTGGGTAAATGTGGTAGAAACAAAGGGTAGAAGAAGTAGAACAGAAAACGAGCCTTTTGGGGGCAGAGCCATGATGGTGGAGTGAAAACAGCATCTTAACAGAGCTCTTTCACAAATTCTGTCAGATACCTCTAAAAAAGTGAATCTGAGCAGATTTGAGAAATAGAAGCCAGTAGTAAACTGAGTGTGGCAAATGTCCAAGCCAGGAGAGTGTTCAGGGTCAACAGGACAGATCTGTGGGCTGGGAGAACACCCAGCACATGAAACTGCACCAGATGACACCAAAGTGGGAGCAGCTGCGGAACTCAGCCAGCAATCCAGGCTGGGAGAGTGCTAGGGGCATGAAATGGTAGTGATCCCCAGGCCTCTCAGCCCAGGAGGGGAGTCTGTCAGAGCTACAAAACGCAGCAGTATAGTGCCTTGCAGCCCACAGTCGAAAGGTTTGAAATTCACCTTCTTGAACTTCCAGGAGCCATGACGACCAGGTAAAATGGCTCTCATCTCTCCCTTCCTCATCCAGATAATACTACCTTGGGAAAAACCCTGAAATAGAGGAGCCAGAAGTGGGGCTTCAGTAGCCAAACAGTGGGAGTTCCTTGAGCCCTGGGGGGGGGGGGGTGCAGCAAGAGTCAGCACCAAGAACCCAAAGGTGCCTTCACACAGCCAGAGGAAGTGACAGACACCAGCACAGACAATGGCTGAGATCACCCACACTTTAGCGCAGCCATAGGGGAAGAGGGGACTTCCAGCAGCCAGACCACGTCTCCCCCACACCTCATGAAACCAGAGGTCATAGCACAAAAAGCAGGTAACTAAGCCCACAGTTCCCAACACAAGAAGCTTGGGACAGAGCCCCCTGAGCCCAGAAGCAGAGATCCACTTTAAAGCCAGGAAGAAGAAAACCAACATGAAGAAGAAATCCAGAAAACCAAGGACTATTAATTTGTTAATGGAGACAAGGAAGATCAAAATACCAATTCAGAAGGGGACAGCATTGACACTATACCCACATCTGAAACTTCTAAAGGGAATGTGAACCAGTCTCAAGCCCAAAAAAAGATGCCTGGAAGAGCTCAGGGAGGATTTTAAAAATCAAATTAGAGAGGTAAAAGAAAAAAAATGGAAAAAAATTTCACAGATGAGAACAAATATTTAAAAAATAAAATTGGCAAAATGGTTAAGGAGGTTCAGAATCTAATTGGAGAGAATGAAGCTTTGAAAAGTAAAATTAAGCAAATGGAAAAGGAGGTTCAGAAGCCAAATGAAGAAAACAATGCATTAAAATTTAGAATTGGGCAAGTAGAAGTTAGTGACTCTATGAGGCATCAAGAATCAGTCAAACAAAATCTAAAGAATATAAAAATAGAAGAAAATCAGAAATATCTGATTAGAAAAACAATTGACCTGGAAAATACATTCAGGAGAGACAATCTAAGAATTGTTGGTCTGCCAGAAAGCCATGAAAAAAAATCCTGAAGAGTATTTTCCAAGAAATCATCAAAGATAACTGGCCTAAGGTCCTATAACCAGAGGGTAAAATGTCATCAAAAGAATCCACTGATCATCCCCTGAAAGAGATCCCAAATTGAAAACTCCAAGGAATATAGTAGCCAAACTCCAGAATTATCAGGTGAAGGAGAAAATACTGCAAGCAGCTAGAAGAAACAATTCCGATATCACAGAACTACAGGCAGGATCATGCAAGATTGTGCAGCTTCTACATCAACAGACAGGAGAAATTGGAATATGATATTCTGTAAGCAAAGAAGCTTGGACTACAACCAAGGATCAACTACCTAGCAAAATTGAGCATAATTTTTCAGACAAGGAGATGGACATTCAATGAAACAAGGGAATTCCAGACCTTCCTGATGAAAAAGGCCAGAGCTCAATTCAAAATTTGATCTTCAAATACAAAACTCAAGAGAGACATAAAAAGGTAAACAGAAAAAAAAAACTTATTATTCAATAAGGGCAAATTGTTTACATCCTTATATAGGATTATATTATTATTATTATTATTAACTTCCCCATCCTCCACACAGGAAATAAAGAACATTGTCGTTGTTTTTTATAGTTCTTGAGCCTCACCAGTACCTCTTACCCTCATCACCTCCTGCCAAATGTTATCCAATCCTGCATTGACCCAGATTCAAAACCTATACTACGCTAGCCTACTTTGTTCAAGATAAATATTGTCATTTGTGCCAAGACTCCCTTTTCTTTTCTGAAATGTGTGTTTCTCCCACACATTTTTACCTTAAAAAATTACTAATGCTTCTTTTTTTTTAAATCATCTATAAGGCTTTGTGCTGGGCTCTCTTCTTTTTTCTCTGTATAACTTTTCCCTTGGTGATCACATTAGCTCCAATAGATTCAATTATCATTCATATGCAGATGATTCTCAGATCTATTATTCCATCCCTAACTTCTCTCTTTACTTCTAGTCTTGTGTCTACAATTGTCTACTGGGCATCTCAAATTAGATATCTCATGACAGCTACATGTGTCCAAAACTGAATTCATTATCTCCCTCTGCCCACCAAGTTCGAACCTTTATATAACTTCCTTATTCATGTCAAGGATACCACCAACCTCCCAGTCATCCAGGCTCATAATAGATTCATCCTTGAATCCTCACTCTCTTGTACTCAAGTAGCCAAATCCTATGGATTATTCCTTCATAACATTTCTTATATATACTCTCTCCTCAACTCTGTCACTGCCACTACCCTGCTACAGGCCCCCATTACCTCATAACTAAACTGTTGCAGTAATTGCTTTCTGGTTGTCTCTAACCTCTAGTCTTCTTGTCTTCTCTAGTCTCCTTCTACTCCATCCCATCCTTTATTCAGCTGTCAAATTGGTCTTCAAAAAACATAGGCATAATCATGTCACCCTCCTATTCAATAAAGTACTAGATCCTGATTGTTTCCAAGATCAAACACAAAATTATCTCCCTTTTAAGTTCTTTTAGAATCTGATCCCTACCTTTCCGATTTTCTTACATTTTATCCCTTCCACAAAGAGAAAGGTATAGTGACATTGGAATCCTTGCTGTTCTTCAAACAAAAGACCTCATCTTCTGACTCCAGACATTTTCTCCCTGGAATTCTCTCCCTTATCATCTCCACTTCTTATTTCCATGGCTTCCTTCAAGTCTTATCAAAAACCTTACCTCTGCAAAAATCTTTTCTAATCAACTTGTCCTGTGTGTACATATTTGTATCTAGTTGTTTGTATGGCAACTACCCCATTAGACTATAAGCTCCTTGAGAAGCTTAAAAATGCTTTTTGACTTGATTTGTCCTACATTTCTTAAAATAACTCCAACCCACATAAGGGATAATATTTATCCTTTATGACAACTTTTAAAGAAGTGGGGGGAGGAATAAATTGTTCAATGAAACTAGCCACCATTGGGGGTGGAGACAAAACAGTGGAGTAAAATCAGGGACTTGTGTGAGCTATCCCTCAAACACCACCAAATACCTGTAAACATGGCTCTAAACAAATTCTAGAGCAGCAGAACCCACAAAATGGCAAAGCAAAATAAATTTCTAGCCCAAGACAAGCTAGAAGGTTGACAGAAACAGTCTATGGCACCAGACTGGGAGAAGAGCACAGTCCAGCATGGGCTGCATCAATATAGACTGGGCCACAGCAGGCCTCAGGGCACTGAATCACTGGCAGCTGTGGCAGTTTCCAGATTTCTCAACCTACAAATGCCAAAGACAGCTTAGAAGGTAAGTAGGAAAGGTCTTTCAGGCCTGGGTGAAATAGGAGAAAGGTCCAGCCCCAGCCACAGGGCAACAGTGTTGGCATCAGTGGCTGCAGCTCTTTCCAGAGGTCTCGGCCCACAGACAGTGGGGGGATCCAGCAGCTGATCAGAAGTGGATTGCAGGGATCTATTTGGTAGAACTGAGGCAGGATTCTCTTCTTTTGCCTTGCTTGGATCTGGGTTGTGATCCTGCAGGGAGGTAGAGCACTAGCATGGCAGACGTGATGGCAGTGATGGAGAGGGAATCCTTCTCACAGTTACAAGGCAGAAAAGAGTGCTTGTGGTCACTCCCAGAACAGACCAAGACCAGGGGAGGAGCAAACATCTTTTCTTTGATCATACAACCTTAGAAAAACCGAAAATTTACAGATCCCTAGAAACATCTTTGATAAACAGCTGCATAAAACCCCTGAAGCTTGGGACAGTACAATCTCCACACTGTAACCAAAGACCTACCTTAACAAAGAGCTAAATATACAAGTAATAGGCTAGGAAATGAGCAAACAGTGGGGAAAAAAACAGACTATAGAATCTTACTTTGGTGACAAGGAAGATCAAAACATAAAACAAAAGAAGACAAAAAGGTCAAAGCTCCTAAATTCAAAGCCTCCAAGAAAAATATGAAATGGTTACAGGCCATAAAAGAGTTCAAAAAGCATTTTGAAAATCAAGTAAGAGAAGTAGAGGAAAAATTGGAAAAGAAATGAAAGTGATAAAAGAAAATCATGAAAAACTACTCAACAGCTTGCTAAAGGAGACCCAAAAAATGCTGAAGAAAATAACACCCTAAAAAATAAACTAACCTAAAGGGCAAAAGAGATCCAAAAATGCAATGAGGAGAAGAATGCCTTAAAAAGAAGAATTGGCCAAATGGAAAAGGAGGTCTGAAAGCTCAGTGAAGAAAATAGTTCCTTAAAAATTAGAATGGAGCAAATGAGAGCTAATGACTTCATGAGAAATCAATAAATTATAAAACAGAACCATGAATGATAAATTGTTAGAGAAAATCCTCCATGTTACAGTGTAAGCCCAGCTCTCCCTTCCCCCCACCCCCCAGCTCTGGCTTGGAATAAAGAATCAGACATTCCTTCCCAGCTAAGAGACTGAGAAGCCCCAAATAAGAATACACCTTTCAGACGTTCCTCTCCAACTGATAAACCCTGAATGCACCTCTCAGACATTGCTCTCTGACTGATAGGCCCGGACAAAGGATAGAATACACTTTCACTAGGAGTCAGATAGGTCCTGAGCAAAGAACAGGAAATATTTCTGAAGCTGCTGTTTGAGGATCTAGCCAGGTCTCAAAAACAAAATGACTGACAGGATCTTCCCCTCCCAAGAGGAGTGGCTACCCTCTCTGGCAGAGAACATCCAGGACAGTTAGCAGTGAGTCTCCCCTCTCTGGAGGGAAAAACTTTCTTTGTTCAGGACCCTATAAAAGTCACCACATGGGACAAGCACATTGGAACCTCACCCATGGGGAGGACACTTTGCCTGGGGCTATGTTCAGAAAGTACTCACCAAGGTGGCTGTAAAAGATGGGGTTCTTCAGCTCAGGAAAAGTTTTGGTATAGGTGGCGAATATATGTATGTTGTATGTTGTATGCTGTGTGTATGTGTCTCTGTATTTGTCACTGCATTAACTGTGTAGTAGGAATTTTTAAATAATATGGTTGTGGGGTCAATAGGGTATTTCCCCTGTCTTTCAATAAAAAACTTTATTCTGTTGAGAGTGTGCCTTATTGCTAGTATGAATCTGAATCTGAACCTAAGTTAGCTTAATTGAACATAATTGGCGTCACGAATAAGATCAGATTTTTCTGCTCTGCAGTAATGCCATTCCAAAGAACAAGTGCGCCACTCCCAAGGTGGGCGGGTTGGGCATGCCTGGGTGGGAGGAGCTCCCTTGCTCCTCTGTGGCCAGGGAGTACCCCGACCTGACTGGTCCATGTGAGAACTGGGGTGGCCAGCTTGAAGTAGCTGAACCCTTACATGCGACCCAGTGTTTGCAGAGTATACCCATAGACAAAGGCTGTGTATTTCTATGCACTTATCAGGATGCCTGGCCAGAGGAGAGGAGTGGCAGGAAAAAAAATTAGCTTTAGAAAGCGGGGGCTTTGGTCGGGGTCTACCAGAGTGGGAGGGCAAGAAAGTTTATGCATGTAGGGAAAAGGGGGCATGTATGAGAAGTTTAAGGAATTGTTATAATTTATTTGCACAATGTGAATAGAGGTTTTTGGAAAGTGAAAAGGTTTGGGAACTTTTTGAAAGTTGTAAAAAAAAAATGAGCTCTCTTTCTCTTCCTCCCTCCATTCCAATTCTGGCCAAATTTGGAGTGTGAGGAGAGATAAGAAAGAAAGCAGAAAGTTTTTCCATCAGACTTAAGTGAAATGTGTCGCTCATAATTGGAAAACAAAGTTTTTTAGGGGTAAAGTTTACCTTAGTGGAAGTAGGCTCACGCTGCCACTTTGATGCAGCTGAAAACCCCTCTAATCCCAGATAAGATAAAGGAAGGGAGCAGTGGTAGGGAATTTGAATTAACCTCACCTACATGGGAAAAGGAAAAGGAGAGGCATAGCCAAATTGTAATAAAGTTCTCCTACATCGTGGAACTTGGGTGACCACTGTGAGTTAGAATTGAATTTTGTTGAAACTAAAAGATTGAAAATTGTGTAAAACTAGGGCTGACAAATTTATTAACTATAGAGCCCCAAGAAATTCTATGTACTTTAGTTTATTGTTTAGTAAGGGGATGGTGGTAGAATTCATTCCCAGGGATGTTATGGGAGTCACATGATTGTAAAAATACTTGGTACAATGCTTGACATAAAATAAATGCTATTAGAATGTAAACTGTTTTAAGTTAAATAAAATTGCTTCATACTCATTAACTTTACATGAATTTTCTTCAATATAAGATTTATGTCAATAAGGATGAAATGAATAATTCTCAGTAAAAGGCAATTTGGGAACACATCTGACAGAGGTAAGCCACCAGAATGGTAATTCATTGATTTTGGTTCTGAATTTTAAATAGATGATAATTGTTTATGGTATTGCTGTATTTGTAAGCTAATCTGTTGCACTAATTTGATATTGATGACAATTACATCCAAACCTACTGTAGAATTTTAAATTTTATTTAAGTTTCATTCCTAGGTTTGTTGTGACTTTGGATTGACTTTGAATAAGTACGCTCAGAGAAATAACAAGGGATAGCAAACAGGCACAAGGTTTTTCTATTAACCCCTTGCTGGGATCCTTGCAAATTCTCTTTATTTTGCAAGTTGCCAAAGCCCTGGAAACCATTTGTATGGGCTAGGCCATTTCATTGGCCCCAGTAAAAGAATTTTTTGGTTTATGTAGGCCCTAAATAATGAACTTAGCTGGCTGAGAAGTATAGAAAGGATTCTAAGGATTGCCTTTTCCACCAGGACAAGTTCAAAATTGAGAAGGAAAAAATGTCTAATGAAATCCCCTATTTATGAGAGTCCTAATAAATTTTATTGCTTATTGAAAAGTGACTGTATCTGGCTTGATTGGTGAAATTTATTGTTTAAGGCAAAAGGCACTTGGGACCATAACTAATTCAGTTCTGAGTTTGAATTTGGGTATAGTTGTCTGCATTAAATCAGTATCTGAAAAAGAAATGCCACAAGCTACTCAGAGGGAATGTGATCCTGTACTGTTAACAGGTGGAGGTCTTCATTTGGGAAAAAGCTGAGGGGACAATCAGTCTCAATCTAGAATGGGATACTCCTTGGCTCAATTTCCCTTTTTGTGTTCTTTTGAAAAGAAGTGCCTCCTGCCTGACTATTCCTGAGTTTAGCTGTGAGGTGGAAACACACTGTGTAATTGAAGAATTATAGCTATATCTGAATTTAAACAAAGCCAAGGATGTTTTATCCTGGTATATTCGGTATGTCACATGTCCCTGTTTTTCTATAGCAAGTTTCTGTGATCAGAGCAAGTAGTCAGTAAAAGATATGAAGTTTTTTGTGTTATCTTACTGGGCAATTTAATATTATTTTATCTATAACTAGAGCATGTACAGAAATTTCTGCAAATTGACCAAGACTGACCTTAAGATATTCCCTTAGTTTAAATGAATTCTAAAAGCAGCAGTATTTTTTCTTGTGATCAGCGTCTTACTGTTACCAATGTGAGATTTTATTACAACACCACCTTTTTTTTTTTTGTTGTTCTTTCATCTTTATTTTAAATTTATTTTTGGCATGTTTGGTTTTCAGCATTGATTTTCACAGGTGTTTGAATTACAAATTTTCTCCCCATTTCCTCCCCCCCCCACTCCAAGATGGCATACATTCTGGTTGCCCTGTTCCCCAGTCTGCCCTCCCCTCTGTCACCCCATTTCCCTCCCATCCCCCTTTCCCTTACTTTCTTGTAGGACAAGATAAATCTCTGTGCCCCACTGCCTGTGCATCTTATTTTCTAGTTGCAAAAAAAAAAAAACTTTTTTACTTTTGAACATCTATTTTTTTAAAAACCTTGAGTTCCAAATTCTCTCCCCTCTTCCTTTCCCATCCACCCTCCCTAAGAAGTCAAGCAATTCAACATGGGCCCCATG
>JAQQSZ010008740.1:0-12960 GCA_028646595.1 Phalanger gymnotis
CGCGTCTGGTCTGTTTGCGCCTTGCACGCTGTGCTCATCTCCGCTCCCCTCGGCTGGGGGCTGGGAGGTCTGTGTGGGACTGACCTTACCCAGGGACCATCCAGGCTGTCCTGGGGTGGAGCCCTGCTTCCCTCTGCCACTTTGTGGGTTCTGCAGCTCTAAAATTGGTTCAGAGCCATTGTTTTATAGGTTTTTGGAGGAACTTGGTGGGGAGCTCACGCCAGTCACTGCTTCCCAGCCGCCATCTTGGCTCCGCCCCCGAGTTAGTCTATTTTTAAGGTGTTATTTTCTTCAGTATTTTTTGGGTCTCCTTTAGCAAGTCATTGACTTGTTTTTTCATGGTTTTCTCTCATCACTCCCATTTCTCTTCCCAATTTTTCCTCTACTTTCCTAACTTGCTTTTCTAAATCCTTTTTGAGTTCTTCCATGACCTGTGACTAGTTCATGTTTTTCTTGGAGGCTTTCGATGTAGGCTCTTTGACTTTGTTGACTTCTTCTTTTGGTCTTCTTTGTCACCAAAGAATGATTCCAAAGTCTGAGTCTGAATCTGAGACCATTTTAGCTGCCTGGCCATGTTCCCAGCCAACTACTTGGTCCTTGAGTTTTTCATTGGGATATGACTGCTTGTAGAGTAGAGAGTACTTTGTCCCAAGCTTGAGGGGCTGTGCTGTTGTTTTCAGAGCTATTTCTACACAGCAAGCTCTGCCACACCAGTGCTCCTCCCCTAAGAACCACCAGTCCAGACTGTGACTCAGATCTAAGTAGGCTCTGCACTGCTGCTGTGATCCGCCACTTAATTCCTCCCAGCAGGTGGGCCTGGGGCCAGAAGCAACTGCAGCTGTAGTTCCTCAGAGCTGTACCACCTCTGCTGCTGCCCCAGGGTGGTGGCCGAATCCTAAACTCCTTTCACTTTGCTATGGTATTTTTTTCCCATTAACCTTCTCTGTTGTCTTTGGTGTTTGTGGGTTGAGAAGTCTGGCAACTGCCACAGCTCACTGATTCAGGGTGCTAGGGCCTGTTCCACCCAGCTCCTGGTCTGGTTGGTCCAGGTGCAGCCCATGCTGGGCTCTGCTCCATTCTGTTCCCATCTCCATGGGATAAACCTTACCCAGTGACCATCCAGGCTGTCCTGGGCTCAAGCCCTGCTTCCCTATGCTATTTTGTGGGCTCTACAGTTCTAGAGTTTGTTCAGAGCCATTTTTATAGCTAGTGTTTAGAGCATCCTGGGGGAGACCTTTAAGCAAGTCCCTGCTTTCCAGCCACCATCTTGGCTCCGCATCCCCCTCCCCCATAGATTTTTTTTTTAATTGGAGTGAAGTTCCTATGATAACTAAAAAGGTCCCTGGATGAAAGGGCACTGTGTCAGCCCAAGAACAAGTTTTGATACCAAATTATTTTTCTGTCCTTAAGTTATTTTTCAGTAGCATGAAAGCAGAAGTAGATTTTGATTGGAGGGGAGAAGACTTTCATCTTGCCAAGTGGGAGGAGAGCTCTTGGGAAAACAGGCAGGGCAAGAGCTGCAGGGAAGCTGAGCCATCTAAAAGACACATGAAAGTCACAGCTTAAGAGGGAATTTTGATGAGGGTTGCAAAGTTTTGGATGTATATGTGTGTGGGGCATGAAGGAAATGTGGGCTAAGCTACATCAGGGAGGAAAATTACTCAGACCTTTAAAATGCAAATGAAATGAAAAATATCTTATGTATCTCAAATGTCAGAGCACTCAATTTATATATGACAGCATCGGATATCTTTTACATCAAAGGAAACTGAAAATGTGTTGCAGTCATATCAGGGCTGTGGGATGCTTTCTGGGCAGGAATGTCATCTGGAAGAGCTTGGTGAAATGTCCTATCCATTCATTGTCCCACACTCTTTACTCTTCTGGAAATGGCAACTCCATTGAACTTGGTTTCCTTTGTGCAGCAGCCGGTGGTGGCAAGAATCCTTCATTGTAGCTACCAGGAAATTTGTGTCAGAGATTGGTGTTTTTCAAAGCTATTAGTTCTAACTAATTTCTCTGAGGTCTTGGAGATTTAAGTGAGAGAAGATTACTCCAAGGGACGATAGTTCCCCACCCGCCCCCCGCCATGATTATTTGTTGAGACTTCTCATGCCATAAAAGAATTTCCTTTTCATTTATGGTGACTGGCTGACTTTCTCAGGAGGGATTCTGTAATTAAAAGGACATTAGATGAAGAAGGCTAAGTCTGAAGATTTCAACTTGTTTTGGCACACAGTGTGGTGACTCAGGGCTCAATTCATTCCTCAGGCGAGCTAATTAATAAAACTCTCTAATTTTTGTCAGGATACATTCATCTGGGGGTTTAAATAACTACTTCTCAAAGAACCCTATTTTGCTATTGTCAAAAAATCTTCTTTAAATGTGCTATAAATATCTCAGAGTACAGTAAACTGAAGGCACAGCATCCTCCTTTTGTGGAGATATAGTGTTCCCTTCAGCACTTGGCTGACTAAAAAATGTTCTTTAAAAGGCAGGTGGAGAGGAGGCAGAGCATGAGGAAGGGAAGCTATTGGCTCCCAGGTGACTAAAAACACTTTTCAATCAACCCTTTAATGTTTTACCTGTTTCCATTTTTTTCGTAGAATCTGCAGTCTACCTGAGTAAAGAGCTTTTACTAATCAGCCATTCACCAAACATTTAATAAATGCTGAGTGTGTGCCAAGCACTGTGTTATCAACACAGAAGTCAAATAGTTCTAGTTCTCAAGATCCCTGGCCTATTTTGATAGTCTGCTGGTGGATCTTCCTGCTTCAGATGATCTTCCTAAAGCACAGGTCTGACTATGATAGTACCCTACTCAATAAACTCCAATGTCTCTCTGTCTTCTCTAGAATCAAATACAACATACTGTTTGCCATTCAAAGCCCTTCATAACCTAGCTCACTCCTGTCTTTCCAGTCTTATAGTTTTAGAGTTGGGATTTGAACCCAGGACCAGTGCCTGCAAAGCTAGGCTCTTCCCACTGGACCAAATTGCCTCCATTAAAGTGAATGGGCAATAGCAACAGGTGAAAGGAAGGAAGGAATTCAAGACAATCCCAAGGTTACAAATACCAGAGACCAAATGAATGATAATCCCGCAGAATAACAGCAAAGTCAGAAAAAAAGAGTACATTTAGACAGAAGGAGAATGGGCTTGATGTGAAACATAGTGAATTTAAAATGCCAGTGGGATATCAGCTGGTGAAGCAAATAAGAGTGCCAGGATTAGAATCAGGAAGACTCATCTTCCTCAGTTCAAACCTGGCCTCAGACACGTAATAGCTGTGTGACCCTGAGCAAGTCATTTAACCCTGTTTTCCTCAGTTTTCTCATTTGTAAAATGAGCTGGAGAAGGAAATGGTAAACTACTCCAGTATCTTTGCCAAGAAAACACCATATGCGGTCACAAAGAGTCCAACAGGCCTGAAAAATGACTGAACAAATGTCCTACAAGCAGTTGGAGATATGGCTGAGAAGAGAGACTGGGGAACTAGTTTTGACTAGGGGGACAGATTTAGCAGTCATCTACATAAAGATGGTAGCTGAAACTGTGGGAATTACTGAGATTTGCCCAAAGAGAGTAGAAAGCTGAAAAAGAAAAGGGCCAAAGATAGACCCTTGGGAGATAAGAATTCTTAGTTTCCTTTGAAGCTCCACTCACATGCTACTCTGCAAATAGAGCCTTTCCTGAGTTCCTGCCCTCCACCAGGTGCTAGTGCCCCCTTCCTGAACTATTTTGCATATACTTATTTTGTACACACTTATATGTATGTGCTGTCTCAGAGCATTTTATTTTTGTCTTTGTATATTCAGTTCCTAGGAGAGTACCTACCCACATTAAGAAGCTGGGAAGAAGATCAAACACCAGAGAAAGAGATAGAGGAGCTGTTAGAGAAGAGAATTAAGAGATTATAGTGCTCTCATCAGAACGGCTCAAAGAGGGAATAACATACATATTCAAATGAGTGTAGAACTCTATCTTACCATACAGGAAAGTAGGAGGGGAAGGGGTTAAAAGGAAGGTAGAGGGGGGAGAGGTGCAGCTGATAGAAGGGAGGGCAGACTGAGAGAGGTAAAAGTCAGAAGAAGCAAAACACTTTTGAGAATGGATAAGGTGAAAAGAGAGCACATGTAGGGGGGAAATAGGATGGAGGGAAATACATAGTAATCATTACTGTGAAAAACTTTTTATAGCAAGTTTCTCTGGTTAAGACCTCATATCTCAAATATACAGAAAACTGAGTCAAATGTATAGAAATAAGAGCCATTCTTCAATTTATAAATGGTCAGAGGATATGAACAGGAAGTTTTCAGACAAAGTAAGCAAAGCCATCTGTAGTGATATGAAAAAAATGCTCTAAATCAGTATTGCTTAGAGAAATGCAAATCAAAACAATTCTGAGCTACTACCACACACCTATCACATTAACTAATGTGACAGAAAAGGAAAATGACAAATGTTGGAGGGAATGTGGGAAAATTAAAACACTAATGCACTGTTTATGATAATGTATATACTGATTCAACCATTCTGACTAGCAATTTTCCCAAAGGGCTCTAAAACTATGCATACCCTTTGACCAAGCAAAGGTGATAAATTGCCCTCTATTGAATCACCACTAACCATCTTATTTCTAAAATGTAAAAGATTTTTTTTTGAGGACTTATTTTGCTTGATGTCTGTAGTTTTTTATACTATTAACCATTCTTTGCTTTGTGATTTTCTCTAATTCCTGGGTTTCAGAAGCACTGCAATCGAGTTTTGAGTAGAGATTAAAAAAAAAAAAACAAAAAGGAAAAGGGCCTATATATACAAAAATATTTATAGCAGCTCTTTTAGTGGTGGCAAAGAATTAGAAATTGAGAGGGTGTCTATCAATTGGGGAATGGCTGAAAAGGTTGTGGTATATGACTGTGATGGAATACTATTGCATTATAAGAAATGATCAGCAGCTTCTCAGCAATGCAAGGATCTAAGACAACTCCAAAGACTCATGATGGAAAATGCTGTCCACATCCAGAGAAAGAACTATGTAGTGTGAATGCAAATGGAAGCAGACTATTTGCTCTCTTTTTGCTCTCTATTTGCTCTCTTTGTTGTTGTTTCTTCTTTCTTGTGGTTTCTCTCATTGGTTCTAATTCTTCTTTACAACATGGCTAATGTGAAAATATGTTTAATATTAATGTATATGTATAGTCTATATCAGATTACATGCTGTCTTGGGGAGGGGAGAGGGGAAAAATTAGAACTCAAAATCTTATAGAAATGAATGTTGAAAACTAAAAACAATTAATTAATTTTTTGAAAAAAAGAAATGATGAATAGAATGCCCTCAGAAAAACCTAGAAAGACTTACATGAACTGATGCAAAGTGAAATGAGCAGAAACAGGATAATGTTGTACACAGTAACAGCAATATTGTATGATGATTTGCTGTGAATAACTTAGCTATTCTCAGTAATACAATGGGCTGAGGCATTTGTAAAGGACTTATGATGAAAGGTACTATTCATCTCCAGAGAAAGAACTGGTGGAGCCTGAATGCAGATCAAAGATACTTTTTCTTTACTTTCTTTTTTTTTTGGTATTTTTATCTGTGTTTTCTTTCACACCATGACTTACATGGAAATGTGTTTTTCATGACTACACATGTATAACCTATGTCAAATTAATTGCTTGCCTTCTCAACGAGAGGGGCAAGGAGGGATAGAGGAAGAGAATTTGGAATTCAAAATTTGAAAAAATAATGTTAAAAATTATTTTTACATGTAATTGAGGGAAATATTAAATAAATAGAAACAATACAAAGAAAACCCCAGAGATTATAGTGTTTCAGAAGCACAGGAATTAGAGAAAATCTTAAACGAAAGAATGATTAATAGTATAAAAAGCTACAGATGTCAAGCAAAATAAGTCCTCAAAAAAAGTCTCTTGGATTTTAGTAATAAGATGGTTAATGGTGATTAAAATAGAGGGCAATTTCAGTAAGGGGGTGGAGCTAGCAGCTCTTCCTACTCATCTTTTGTACTTTGTTTAGAGACTTCCCCCACCCTAGTCACATTAGTCTGCTGTAATACTTGAGTATATGTCTTTTCTACTCTATTAGACTATAGACTCTTTCAAGGCAAAGCCTGAGTTGAATTCATCTTTGTATCCCCAGAGTCTCACACTTACTACTAATCTGAATCTCCTTTCTCTGAGGTGTCTAACTCCAAGGCGCCAGTAGCTTTTTTTTTTTTAATCCTCATCTTCCTTTACTTTTCTGTAGCTTGTGATGTTATTGACCACTCCATCCTCCTGCATATTCTTTCTTTCTACAATTTCCATGACATTATTTTCTCCTGGTTTTCCTCTTAACTTATCATATTACTTTTTCTCAGTCTTCTTTGCTGGATCATCATCTACATCCTACTGATGATATGTGTCCTCAAAAGCTCTCTTGGTCCTTGACTCTGTCCATCTGTTTCTCTCCCTCTTTCCCTCTGCTTCTCTCTTTCCCTTCCTTCTTACCTTCCCTCCTTTTCCTTGGTGGTTTGATTAGCTCCCATGGAATCAATTAGCATATGTACATATTTGTGGTTGAATCCTAAACCTATATGGCTTAATACTGATCCGTTTTCTGAACTCGGGCCTAGCATCACCAGTTCCTTGATAACACTGCATATGGATGTTTCATAAGTATCTAGAATTAAATGTGTCTAAAGTAGAACTCATTGTCTTCCCTCCCCAAACCTTCCCCTCCTTCAAACTTCCCAATTTCTGTTGAAGGTTCCACTTTCTTTCCACTTAATCAAAATTGAAATCTTGGACTCAACCCTCTCTTTCACTCCTTACGGGAAAACAATTGCCAAATTTTGTCAATTCTCCTTCCAAGATATCCCTCACATGTTCCCTCTTCTTTCCATTCATATAACCACCCTTTTATTTCAGGAGCTTGTCACCTCCCCTCTGGACTGTTGTAATAGTCTCCTAATTAGTCTCCCTGCATCAAGTGTCTTTCTTCTCCAATTTGTCATCCACAAACTGCTAAAATAATCTCCCTCAAGAAAGGAAGGTTCTGCCTACATCATTCTCCTGCTCCATAAGTTTCAGTGGCCCCCTCTTGCCTATAGGATAAAATGTCAGCAGGTCCTTCGAAGTCCATCCTGACCGAGATCCAGCTGATCTTTCCAAACCAATTTCTCATTGCTCCCTTTACATACTCAGTGCTCCAGCCAGACTGGCCTAGGTGCTGTTTCCAGAATCTGGCATTCCATCTCCTATCTTTCCACTTCTGTACATGCTGTTTGGGCATCCCCAAAGTGCAGTTTTAAGCCATTGAAGCTAAGTTCATATTGTTTTTTCCAATAGACTGCAATGTCCTTGAAAGCAAGGGCTGTTTCCTTTTTTTTGTGTCTTACTATCCCAAAGGCCTAACACAGTGCCTGGCACGTAATTATTGTTCAGTCATGTCTAACTCTTCATGGCCCCTTGGACCACAATGTTCATGAGGTTTTCTTGGCAGAGATACTAGAGTGACTTTGTCATTTCCTTCTCCAGTGGATTGAGGCCAACAGGTTAAGTCACTTGTTCAGGGTCACACAGCTTATAAGTACCTGAGGCCAGATTTAAACTAAGGTCTTCCTAACACTGGGCACAGCACCTATCCATTTAGCTATCTAGTTTACTCCAATAGCTGGCACATAATAGGTGTTTATTAAATGCTTATTGAATGAATAAATGAATGAACACTAGTGAACGAATGAATTTTTCTTTAAAGGAGGTAGAATATTTTTTCTTTCTTTCTCTAAGGCCTGAGAAATTCCAATAAAAGAGGAGTCCTCATGATGACATAAGACCAAAGCCTTGGTTTCTCTTAGATATGGCCTGAGAGGCAAAAGAAAAAGTCCTCAATTATAGACTATGCCACTTGACTGCCAACTTGACTAATAATTATGTACTCTGCTTATTGATAACACTGGCATTTTAATGTTAGAGGCAGGGGGTGGTGCAGTGGATGGAATGTTGGCCTTGGATTAAGGAAGACCTTAGGAGTTAAATGAGCTAAAATCCAACTTCAGACATGTACTTACTCTTTGACCTTTGGCAAGTCACTTTACTTCTGCTTGCCTCAGTTTCCTAAACAGCGAAATGGGGTTAATAATAGCATCTACCACACTGGATTGTTGTAAGGTTCAAGTGAGGTAATGTTTGTAAAGTGTTTAGCACAGTGCCTAATACATAGCAAGTACTACATAACATAAATGTTGATTTCTTTCCCTTCCTCCTTCATTTCTCTTCATATTTTTCCTCAAAATGCTGCCCTTCCAATCTCTTAGATTTGACTTTATCCACAGTTTATACTCCAACATTCTGAACTAGAGGGACATCCATGACAGTATTGATCCAGAAAATGTGCCTGGCATTTAGGTGATTAGGAAAGGTCACTAATATAGCTAGGGAGATGAAAAATAAAACAACTATATATGTATATCTACATCTAGCTATATTATTTATAGTCTTAAAGAATTTCCACTGGTCCTGAGGGATTAATTGACTTGCCAAGGGTTGTATAGCCAATGTATGTTAGAGTCAGGGCTTGAAATGACTGCCTCTCTTCTTTTTGAAGGATCCTTTTGCGTGCCATTTAATAAATGATGACTTTCTTTATCCCCCTTTTCCCACCTTCCCAGATGAAAGGGATCTCTCTCTTCAAATTTCTCATAGTACTTCACTTTTAAATTTTCTTTCTGTTTATCATATACTACCTTGTAACAATTATTTTTGTGTATGTCATTTTCCCCACTTGGGATGCCATGTCATCTCCTTTAGAGAAGGGTCTGTATCACATCTATCTTTGTACGTCTCCAATACCTGGATCAATATCTCATCCACCAGGAAACCAGGCCTTATTAGGGTCTCTTTCTATTTACATTACCACTGCCCCTTTATCCCTCCTTGGATCCTTTGAACTGGACCTACAGTGACCATGCTCTTCCCTTCTATGGGAGAATTAATCCACTCAAGTTTGGAATTTCATCAAGAGTCTGAGCTGGTGGGTCAATGTATATGTTCAGAAACATACATACATATATGTGTATACACATACAAATTAATATACTGTGGGATATGATATAATGCAATACAATATAATGTTCCATGCCATGACATAACGTAACATATGTGTTCCTACATGATATTTCACCTTTCATCCAGACATCTGTCAGGAAACTAGGAAGCTGGGTCCTAGCCATGTATCTTACCACCTGCCCTGAAGGAACCTGTGTACTTTCCCTTTCCCCATCTTGTTCTAGAAATAATAATCCAATCAGTACTACCATTGTTGCTGGAAAAGGCATGATAATTGACTGGCCCACGACTCTTCTCATCATCCCTGTGACTCCTCAAGCAAAAACTCCCTTTTATGGCCACTATTCTTCTATGTGTATTTTCTCATTAAATTGGGATGGGATCATAGATTTAGAGGTGGAATGGATATTAAAGGCTGAATACTATTTTTTAACAAATGAGGATACTGAGGTTGAATGAGGTTTAAGTAACTTGCCTAGTCACACAATTAGTAAGTGTCTGAAGAACAATTCGAACTTAAATCTTTCCGACTCCAAGTCCGGTGCTCTAGCCATTATGCTTTTGACAACTGGGACTGTCTCACTTTCATATTTATGTCTTTAGGTCCTCATGCAGTGTCTTACATATAGTAGACATGTAATACTTTTTATTTCAGTAACTTGTATACAAGAGAGATTTAATAAATGCTTGTTGAATTGAATCGAATCAATTATGGTTTCTCCAGGTGGAAAACATCTACTTTTGCCAAATGAAATCTTCATCAAAAGAAACACATGCATATCTGGACATGGAAATTAGGATCTATAGCCGTATGCTTCTCTAACATACTTTTAATGTTCAAGGGCAGCTGGGTGGGCAGAGCAGCCCAAAGAGTTTCAGAGTAAATGAACTCCAGCCTTTGCTCCCAGGCCAAAAAACAGGCAGATTCTTCATTCTGATTGACAATATATATGGAGCTCTCAGTCTTATTCCAGAAGGTTCTTTCCCCCATGTTTGAACATGCATCTGCTAGTTGGCAGCTTGTGAGTTTGAGCACTTACCTCTCTTTCCTGCCAATAATCATCCCCTCCTGTTACAGTCAGGACTAATTAATTGCCAAGCTAGCCAATTACTCTTGTCTCTTTTCTAAAGAGGCATCAGCTACATTTTCACTTGAAAGGGAGCCTTCTCTGTAATAAAGCCTATGGGAATATAAGGAGAAGGGGAGTTGAGGGAGGGGGGAGGGAATACCAATGCAACGTGAAAGTTATGCCAAGAATCTAAGGCAGATGCCTCATATCCACAAGTCACCTCAGGTGATGAAAAGCCTTTGGCAGAGAGATTCAAGTAAAGTCTAGTACATGCTGTGGAATATAATTTTTCCCTGACAGATTTTTTTAAAAATCATATGTCTCTATTGACCCAGTAAAGGCAATCTTCATTTGCTCACCACTGTGACCATATTAGCTTACTTGGATCTACTGACTGACTGGCCAGTCATATGCTAGATCAAGCTGACTACATATTTCTTCTTTTCTCTTCAAGGTTTGTATCATTTCCCACATGCCCATGTCTCTTCTGTCTTCCTATCATACTCATCACTTTCTTTTCTCTAATGTGTTGACATTAAACAACATTTTCTTAGATGTAATATGCCAAGTAATACAGTCTCAAAATTTGGTCACCAGGTCACTTCAGGGGACTATAAAATTTCCCTCCAGGTGATTTCCCGATAAGACAAGTACTTCTCAGCCAGGCAAATAGAAGCATGCACTAGTGGGGAGTTGGTACTCAGCCATCCTGTCTCAGCATTACTAAGCTCTGGGAAAATGCTTTGCCTCTCAGAAATGATAGATCAGGCTTCAGGGCTTACACTTTACCCCAATAAAGTTGAATGGAAAAGTGTGACAAGCTGACTAAACACAATGAAGAACCATATTCCAGTCTCAGTGGATATATGACATAAATCCAAATCAAGTGTTCCTGGAATGATGTTGCTTGATCCCATGGACAGGCTGTTCAAATTGCAAAGCATGAATCAATAATATCTATATTTCCCCATTAGACTAATAGATCAATCGATAGATAGGTACTCATTACATTGATCCACCCAAACATATCCTGTACTTTTGTTCCTAATGCCTTGTATGAAAACTATGTGCAGCCTATAATTTGTATTATTTTTCAGTGTGTACCTATACTTTTTTCCTTTCAAATATATCTCATTTTATGGCTGCGGTTGATGTTCTGGGAGGGCCTGTATTTTTATATATGTATACATGTACATACACATATACGTGTATGTGTATCTAGCTGTCTATCTGTTTATCTATATCTATATCTATATTTGATATCATGTGGACTATTTGTGCCTGACCTGTGGTAGAACCTTCTGAATCAGTCAGAGGTGATATGCCTAGACTTGATGAGGTGATATCATTTTGGTCCTCTTCCAGAGTGAAGGACAAGAACTAACCATATTGGCATGTATGCAAATCTATGTATATATGCATAAACACATATTTTTACATGTATATATCTATAGGCACAATATCTATCATCTGTCATCTATCAGTCCATCTATCTAATATACATACTTAAGTAGTTTCTTGTTAATTCAGTCTTTTTAAAAATTTTTTTGTTTATTTATTTTTAGTTTTCAGCATTCATTTTCACAAGAGTTTGAATTACAGATTTTCTCCCCATTTCTACCCTCCCCCCATTCCAAGATGGCATACATTCTGATTACCCTGTTCCCCAGTCAGCCCTCCCTTCTGTTACCCGACTCCCCCACATTCCCTTTTCCCTTACTTTCTCGTAGGGCAAGATACATTTCTATGCCCCATTGCCTGTATATCTTATTTCCTAGTTGCATGCAAAAACTTTTGTTTTGAACATATGCTTTTAAAACTTTGAGTTCCAAATTCTCTCCCCTCTTCCCTCCCCACCCACCCTCCCTAAGAAGGCAAGCAATTCAACATAGGCCACATGTGTATCATTATGCAAAACCGTTCCACAATACTCATGTTGTGAAAGAGTAACTATATTTCGCTCCTTCCTATCCTATCCCCCATTATTCGGTTTTCTCCCTTGACCCTGACCCTTTTTGAAACTGCTTTTGATTACTTCCTCCCCCTATCTGCCCTCCCTTCTATCATCCCCCCTTTTTTATCTCCTTCCTCCTTCTTTCCCGTGGGGCAAGACACCCAATTGAGTGTGTATGTTATTCCCTCTTCAGGTCAAATCCAATGAGAGTAAGATTCACTCATTCCCTCTCACCTGCTCCCTCTTCCTTTCCAATAAACTGCTTCTTCTTGCTGCTTTTATGTGAGATAATTTATCCCATTCTATCTCTACCTTTCTCCCTTAATTTGTTTTTTTATATCATCCCTTCATATTCAATTCACCCTGTGTCCCCTATCTATCTATCTATCTATCTATCTATCTATCTATCTATCTATCTATATCTATGTATATATATATATACATATATATATATACACACACACACACAGACACACACACATATACACATATATTCTCCTCAGATACTCTAATACTGAAGTTTCATGAATTATACACATCATCTTTCCATGTAGGAATGTAAACAAAACAGTTCAAATTTAGTAAGTCCCTTATGATTTCTCTTTCTTGTTTTACCTTTTCATGCTTCTCTTGATTCTTGTGTTTGAAAGTCAAATTTTCTATTCACCTCTGGTCTGTTCACTGAGAAGGCTTGAAAGTCCTCTGTTTTATTGAAAATCCATATTTTGCCTTGGAGCATGATACTCAGTTTTGCTGGGTAGGTGATTCTTGGTTTTAATCCTAGCTCCATTGACCTCCTGAATATTGTATTCCAAGCCCTTCAATCCCTTAATGTAGAAGCTGCTAGATCTTGTGTTATCC
>JAQQSZ010008741.1:0-12959 GCA_028646595.1 Phalanger gymnotis
GGGAAGAAAATCTGGAACCCAAAATTATGTAGAACTGTATGTTGCAATCTAAAAATAAAAAAAAATGGAAAAAAAAAGAAAAGAGGGGGAAAAGGCCAGCACAACAGATCAAGCATTGAAACAAGCCTAAAAACATATATAATGTGTAACACCTGTGGACCTCCCCATCCACAAAGGGGTGGGTTTCAGAGCGTGCTCTCATAACCCTTCGATCCAATCATAATTAATCAGCCAAGATACTGGCTCTTCCCCTTTAACTCTAGTCTGCCCTATTTCCTTTGTTCCTTCACTTTCCTGCAGAGATCATTTGCAGCTCAGAATGCTGCTGGGGAGCTTCCTATTTTGACGCTTGCTGTCATGACTTAAGCAAATTTCTGCACTTTGGAGCTTGGATCTCCACTGTCCTGGAAAGGGGGGGCACTGGGTTGTGTTTTGTTGCAACCCCCTGATCGGGTCAAGTGATACATTCTTGCTGCTGGTAGCATGACTGGCAGTGGAGGAAGGAAGTGTTATGTGAGCTCAAGGAAACTGTTAGTTCTTGGAGAATTTTACCTTCTTTTTGAGTTCCTAGCGTCCTAGACCACACAGATGGATGAAGTTGCCTTATCTTGGCACGTAATCTCTGTTTTGGTGAGATCTGAATGTCTGTGGAGATGAGAGAGAATGTTTAGTCCTCCATTTCGTTGCTCATGTACCTTGCTTTCTAAAAGTAGAAGGAAGGTGGAAATGTTTTAAATAACTATGTGGCTGAGCATTTTCTCGGAGGAAAGGATATCTCTCACTGACTTGGTGATAATTCTGAGTCCCTGGATGAGATGGGGTTCTTTATTTAGCCTCTGTGAAATAAGGGGGCGGTCCTCCACATAGGCCTCTGAAGGCAAAGATTTTATATCTTTCTCCTCATGTGACTCTCAGAGAAATCGGTTTTGGCAGGTGGGCCAACAAATACTAAGTATAAGGCGAGAGTCCCAGTCTCAACTGAGATCCCAGCACAGGTTGTATTAGGTCCTCGTGACCTCTTAGCCACTTATCTATGGATAACACTGACAAATAATGAAAAATCGTTGACTGTAATATAAATGTCCATGCTGTGGCTCTGATGTTTCTGATACTGCTATGATTCATTATTACGACTTTATATCAGGAGACCTATTCTTAACTAGGAAGATTTGGCATCCCTTGCCATGTGCACCAAATTCCTCTGACGTGAAATTTGGTCCTTCCACGGCAAAAAGTAAAAGCCTAGGAGTGGGAGATTTTATTGTCCTCCACATCTTTTTCTGTTATTATTATTGTTTTCTTTCCCCCATTATGGTGACTCTTTGTAGGGGTGAGGAGTGGCTCCAAATGTCATTTTGTTTTGTGTAGCTGGTGGCGGTTATGTTCACATTTTTTCCTTCTATCCCCCTCCCCCTTTGTGCTGACCATTTCAGGGGGACTGACCAATAAAAACATTAAAACCATTCAAACAGTGGAAAGTCCTCTGGGAGATCCGAAGGGCCTTGCCACCAAGGGTGGTACGTGATAGAACTAATACCTAACAGGTATTCCCCCCCAATATGGGACCATTCTTCTACCTTCCCCATGACAGTGATTAGGTCTCCTGGTGATTGATTCACCCCTGTTTCTTTGATGCACTAACTGACTACCTAAGAACAGAAAAACTCCCAGTCACATGTAGTTGAAGCTACTCTGGTTTGGTGGATTTCTGAAGTCCACTCAAAAAGCCATGTCTTCTACCATATGCTGCTATATTATAACCAGAGATGTTTCCACATTGGGAGGAGGGGCTGTGGCTGGAAAAGCCAAGTCTCACTGTTTTTTTGTTTGTTTGTATATCCTTGCTGTCAGGACAAAGTAAACTTCTTTCTGTTTATTTTCAATGACTTGTGAATATCTCATTTAGTTCTGCAAGTGAAGAGTACTGGCCTTAGAGTTATCGCCAACACTTATTCCAGAATCAAGCAGACTTTGGGAAATATTTGCTTGGGCAAGAAGATATGATAAAAACCTGTGCATTAGATAGAGCACCAGGCCTGGAGTCAGTAAGATCTGAGTTCACATCCCGCATCAGACACTTAGATTCTATGTGGGAAAGTCACTTAACCCCTATATGCCTCAGTTTCTCATCTGTAAAATGGGGACACATTGGAGAAGGAAATGGGAAACCACTCCAGTATCTTCGCCAAGAAAATTCCATGAACAAGTTCATGGGATCATAAAGATCATAAAGAGTTGGGCACGACTGAACAACTGAACAATAACTAAAATAAGTTTCAGAACTTAAGCTCAAGGACTAAGCTCAAAGTACTTCAGATAAGACTGAAACAGAAAAGTTCAAAGTGGACTTCAAAGAGCAGACCTGACTTTAGCCTAGGCCAAGGAAAAGTCTCATAAACATTGACTGATGACAGGGGGAGAAAGCTTCATTAGCTGTTGGCTAAGGCAGGTTAAGAAAGGGAGCTGTAGCCCTCTCCTGTTGGGCAGGAGCTTACTAATCATAGCGTCTCCAACAGATAGAGGAAAAAGTAAAAGATGGCCTTAAAAATATCACCTCTCATGAAGGCAATAGCAGAAGCACAGTAGAAAGTTAAATGAGAAAGCTAAAAATGCTGTCGTCCTCCCCAAAGAGGAAAGACATTAGTTTGTGCCCTCAGTAGGTTTTAGAGTTGGCCGAAAAGGATAGTCAACAGGACTATATCCTTCACCACAGCAGAGAAATTTACTAAACATGGTACCCCTAGTGGATCGTGGGGGGGGTATGAAATGTCATTGAAGACAGTTAGAAAACTGAAAATAGCCATAGCAGAGAAATGATGACCACCAGGGAATAGAAGAAATGCCTAGTGGGGAGTAGCTGAAAGGAATATCTATGAGTCTTATCAATAGTTCTATGATGGCACCAACAGACGATAAAATTGGCTTTGCAGTATGAGAGACATAGATTGCTTCTCTGTGTGTGTCTTGGGCACATGTCCTCTAAGGGTACACTGCTTCACATAAATACCTTGACCACATGAGTGACCTACACATGCTACCTTCTGAGGGAACCTGGCTCCCCGTTGTCCCTAGGATCAAGTAAAGTCAATTAATATTTATTAAGCATATACTGTGTGCCAAGCACTATGTCAAGTACACCTGGGTCCCGAACTATGTTTCCAGTTTTACTGCATGTTAAATTTCCTACCATACTCCATGATCTAGACAAACTGGACTTCTCTTTGTTTCTCACACCTGACACTGTCTCTCATCTCCATGCCCTTATATTGACCATTCCAAATGCCTGGAACGAATTCCTTCCTCACTTCTACCCCATAGAATCAATTCAGTGTTTCCCCTTTTCATCATCCGTATGGATCATTGGCCCCACAGAGATCTACTTTTCTCATTGAAGATGGGTGTGTCCATGGGCTAGTGAGCTGAAGGCATATGAGAAGAATGTTCTGTTGTTTATGTTCAATAATCTATAACCATTTATGAATGAATGAGTGGAAAAATAAATGAATGAATTAGTAAGTGAACAAAAAAGCATTTATTAAGCACTTAAAATGTGGAAAACATTATACTAACAATTGAGGATACAAATAAAAAAGTAAGTTAGCCCCTGCACTGAAAAAGCTTGAATTTTAAAAAAATAGTATTTTGTTATCCCCATTTACAAGCAAAAAACAATTTTTAACATTTGTTTCTTCAAAATTTTGAGTTCCAAATTCTTTCCCTTCCTCCCTCTCCTATCCACTTTCTAAGATGGTAAATAACTTAATATAGATTACATGTGCAATCATGAAAAACATATTTTCACATTAGTCATGTTGTGAAAGAAGAAACAAAAAAGAAAAAAAAACACTAAAAAACGAAAGTGAAAATAGTCTCCTTTGATCTGCATTCAGACTCCATCAATTCTTTCTCTGGATGCACAGAGAATTTTCTATCATGAGTCTTTGGAACTGGCTTATATCATTATATTGCTGAGAAGAGCTAAGTCATTCATCACAAAATTATGCTAATACTGTGTACAATGTTCTCCTGGTTCTTCTCACTTCATTTTTTTGCATCAGTTTATATAAGTCCAGATTTTTCTGAAATGTATCTGTTCAGATTTTCTTATAGCACAATAGTATTTTGTTATATTTATATACCACGGCTTGTTAAATCATTGCCCAATTGATGGGCGTCCCTTCAATTTTCAATTCAAGAGAGCTGCTATAAATATATTTATACAAGTGGGTTGTTTCCCTTTTTTATGGTCTCGTTGGGATACAAACCTATGGGTATGCATAGTTTGGTTGCCCTTTGGCTATAATTCCAAATTGCTCTCCAGAATGGCTGCATTAGTTCACAACTCCACCAACAATGCATTAGTGTCTTCATTTTCCCAAGTCCTCTTCAACATTTATCATTTCCCTTTTCTGTCATATTAGCCAAGCTGATAGGTGTGAGGGGATACCTCAGAATTGTTTTAATATGCATTTTTCTATTCGATAGTGATTTAGAGCATTTTTTTCTTCTTTGGTTTCTTTATATGAATACTGATGGTTCATATCCTTTGACCATTTATCAACTGGGGACTGTCTTGTATTCTTATATATTTGACTCAGTTCTCTATATATTTGAGAAATGTGACCATTATCAGAGACATTTGCTGTAAAAAATTCTTTCCCATCTTTCTGCTTTCCTTCTATTCCTTGTTGCATTGGTTTTGTTTGTGCAAAACTTTTAAATTTAATATAATCAAAAAAGCTCACATCTTAATAGGGAGAGAAAACACATGTCAGGTTTTAGCTGCAAGTCAAATGAGGAGGACCCATGTTCCACAGGGTTCAGTGGCAAAGCAGATAGTAATGCATCTTTGTTAATGTTTTTTTTCATAAGAATAATTATATCTGTTTCTAATGTTGAGCTGTGTGAGAGTGCCAAGGACTTCAGCTATGAGAACTTTCCTCTCTCAATCTTCAGTAGCTGTGGCTGGTAAGGAGATGAAGACATCAGTACCTGCAGAAGCATTTGTTAGGTTGCATCTCCACAAGTTTTGCCTTCATGGACTATAGCTTTGGGGCCAGGCCAGAAACAAGACAGTGGTCATAGGGGAGGTACTATTGCTCTTCCCAAGGCTTTTTTGGGATTATCTATCAGTGGCAATAAGTAATAGAAGTGGGGAAGAAGCAGCTAGGTGTCTCAGTAAATAGAATTCTGGGAATGAAGTCAGAAAAACTTGTCTTTATGATTTCAAATCTGGGCTCAGACACTTGTTAGCTGTGTGACCCTGAGCAAGTCACTTAATCTTATTTGCCTCTGTTTCCTCATCTGTAAAATGAGAGAAGAAAATGGCAAACCACTCCAGTATCTTTGCCAAGAAAACCCCACATGTGATCATGAAGAGTCACATACAACTGAAACAACTGAACAACAACAACTCCATGTTAAAAGTTGTAGAGGAGTGACAACCTACTTTGGGAGAGGAAATAACTTCCTGAAAATTCCCTATTACAATGAAATAACATGTCAGTCCCCATCTCTATCCATTTTTAGCTTTAAAAATCTTCCTAAAATATATTTTGCAATGTTTCCCAAAAGTCTTGGTATGATATTAAGCATTGTTAGTTTAAAACTGTATAAATTTTTGAGTCATTCTACATATTCCTGCCTTACCTAACATAGTATATTAAATATGATTAAATAATTGATGAATGAATGAAAACGCATTTATTAAGTACTTACAATGCACTATACACTGTACTAAGTGTTGGGGATACAAATGGACAAAAAGGCAGTAAGCTCTATTTTCAAGGAGTTCAAACTTTAATTGTAGAAGACAAGACATAAAATACAATTCAACTGCAGGGTAGATCGAAATACCTCAATATCCTCAGGGTTCAGCTTTGAGATGGATGGTGAGGCCTAGGAGTCTTTAGGTCACATGTGGTCAGACAACAAAGCTCATGACTCCAAAGCTGAGAGTGAGGCAGATAGTAGACCTAGAGGATCTCAGGAAGAAGTAATGGTGACAGAGAAGAAAGTAAGGCCTGGTGATTGAATATCATTCAGTTTCCAAGGGTTATCATTCCAAATACTAATAATGATGTATAGAATTATCGATTTAAAGTTAGAGTTCAGTTATAGGTTTGGTGATGGGGTTGAATGGGTACCCTAATCTGGCCTGACCTGAAAGGAATTAAACTGAACAAACCCTTTATATCAGCTTGATTTATTTTGATTAGGATTTTTCTCCCAAAAACCAGGTACAGACTTCCCTTCCTTGCTTGCAAAGGTGGAGGTATATCGATGTGGAATACTATATACAATGCCAAATGTGGTTGATGCCAGATGTTAGTTTGTCTTGATTAATGGCTTTTTTTTTCCTTTTTAATCTTTGTTACAAGGGATGGCTCATTAAGTGAGTGGGATATGAAGTTTTGAGAAATTCAGATAACATCAAAACAAAGATATCAATAAAAATAAGATATAATAAGGAGAATACAAAGAAAAAAACCCAGTTAAATTATAATTGGAACCTTAGCATAATTTCTTCTAATGAGCATTTTAATAAAAATTTGCCCAGAGAGTCAGACAAATACCTTCCTATTTCATCAATAAGAGACTCCATGGTGGGAGAGTCATCTCTCCCCATACTCTCTTTCTCTAGCTACTTGAACTTTCTCAGAGGTTCAGAACAGTTCTCTAGAGAAGGAGCTGGTTGAATAAGTTTTTTCCCCCAAGGGTTTACAGAGCTAGAAAATCATTAATATGCTAATAACCACCATCATCATCTTCAAACCATCAAAGTAAGAAGGTATAAACACTAAACAGAAAGATGACCTTTCCAGATTGGTTAAGAGGCCTTAAGAAGCAATAACAAAAAAAGGGGGAAAATATATCCCATATGACACTGAAAAGTAGATTAAAGGAGAAATAGTATTAGAGCATGCTTTGGAAGAATCAATTCTGTTTGGGCTGTTGTAAGATACTGATGAAATCCCCATGCCTAGAAATTCAAAGAGTCACCTATCATTCATGAGTTTCCTTTTCATGAGTTTCCTTTCAAAATTTATGCATGAAATTAAATTGAAGACCCTAGAATGCAAATAGGTAATTCAGTTCTCAATCTCCCTCCGAGAATCTGTCTGGCACATTCTAAGTCTGAAGGAATCTCTCTCAGGTTGTTACTCATCGAATATTGGGGCTCTCAGAAATGTTCAGCCAATGCTGAATTAATTGATCAATTTCCTTAATTGATAAGTAGTCAAAGGATACGAACAGGCAGTTTTCCAAAGAAGAAGTCAAATCTCTTTGTAGTTATATGAAGAAATGTTCTGAAAATCACTACTGATTAAAGAAATGCAAATTAAAACAACTCTGAGGCACCACCTCACACCAATCAGATGGGCTAATATGATAGAAAAAGAATAAGATAAATGTTGGAGAAGATATGGGAAAATTGGGACATTAATACCATGTTAGTGGAGTTATGAACTGATGCAACCATTCCAGCAAGCAATTTGGAACTGTGCCCAAAGGGCAATCAAATTACACGTACCCTTTGATCCAGCAACACCACTACTAGGCCTGTGTCCCAAAGAGACAAAAGGGGGGGGCGGTGGGAGAACCAACCTACATAGCTGCTCTCTCTGTGGTGGCAAAGAATTGGAAATTGAGGGGATGCCCATCAATTGGGGAATGACTGGACAAGTTGTGGTTTATGAATGTAATGGAATATTATTGTGCTATAAGAAATGATGAGCAGGAGGATTTCAGAAAAATCTGAAAAGGCTTATATGAACTGATGCTGAGCGAGGGGAGCAGAACCAGGAGAACATTGTACACAGTATCAGCAACATTGTTCAACGATCAGCTGTGATTGACTTAGCTCTTCTCAGCAATACAATGATCTAAAACAATTACAAAAGATTCACAAAGAAAAATTCTATCCACATCCAGAGAAGGAATCGATGGAGTCTGAATGCAGATCAAAGCAGACTATTTTCACTTTTTTTCTTTTGGCCTGCTTCTTCTTTTACAACATGACTAATATGGAAATGTGTTTTACATGATTACATACATATATATATACAACCTGTATCAAATTTCTTGCCGTCTTAGGGAGTGGAGAGAGCAGAAGAGAGGGAAAGAATTTAGAACTCAAAATTTAAAAAAAAAATGAATGTTAAAAATTGTCCTTATATGTAATTGGAAAAATAAAACAAATACCATCAGAAAAGAAGGGGATGATCCTTTTTCCTCCCTACTGTGCTTGTTTCAGGACAATCTTCAGTGATCTTTGGAGTGCGACTGAAAGATGGAAAGGTGTGGTTTTCAGACATCACGCACTGTCTCACCCAGCTGCTAAGCTGAGATACACTGAAGAGTCATTCAGGGTGATTGTCCACTGCACTCTCAGTGGTAATGACTTGTTCTTGACTTCCATGGGGAAGAATGGCAGGGCAGAAATTAACTAAGGTAGCTATCCCCCCAAATCCCATTAGTGCTGCCTCTAAGGGTGCTCTTGCTGCTTGTTCCTTTCCATTTTCTCTAGTAACAGATCAATCAATCAATCAATAAACATTTCTTAAACATTTACTATGCACTGGGCACTGTGCCAAGTTCTGGAAGAATTTGGCCAACTTGCTGCTTCTTCCTGGCAGCATTCCTGATCATTTGTCTTTTTTATTTCCTATTGCTCATCCACCTTTCTGGGGATCAGAGTTAGTTTAGGTTATTGTTTAATTAGATATAATTGCAAATGAGTTTATTATGCCCTGCTAAATCTCCCTTTTTCCTTTTCTCCCCATCCTATACTCACTATTACAGAAGCAGAAGCAAGGCAGGCCATCAAATAGTACTTTGGTCCAGACACTGACAGAGTAGGAGTTTAGAAGAGGTTCTCCTCCCTTTCAAGGTTAGCAAACTGTTTCTTCCCTTTCCAGTCACCCTTCTTTGGGATCATGAGGGAAGATAGCCCCATTAATCATTTATTGAGCACCCATTCTATGTCATGCACTGTTTTAGACATGGTAGAATACAAAGGGTCACATTCTATTGGGGAGACAACATGTACTTATATATGTATATACAAAAGAAATTTACACAGACTTTTTTTTGGTAGGGAGGCACTAGTTAGTGGGGGGGGATCAGGAAAGAATTTGTGTAGAAGTTGGTGCTTGAGGTCAGTTTTGAAGAAAATAAGGCAATCTAGAGGAGTAGTTCAGAAGATGGTCCATTCGGGGCATGAACGACAAGGATACAGGCCCAGAAATGAGGAACAGACCAGCAGGAAGGCCCATCTGTACTACAAAGGTCTTGATATGTAAAGCCCTAGGCTTTAATGTAATCATTTTAGCAGTTATGTGGAACATGGATTGGAGTTGGGAGCAAACTAAGACACAAAGACCAGTTGGGTGGCTCTTGTAATCATCTAGGCAGGAGATAATGAGGGTCTGAACCAGGGCATTCAGATGTAAATGGAGAGAAGATAATAGATGAGAGCAATGTTATAAAGGTAAGAATAACATGATTGCTAACTGGACAGGTGAAGTGAGAGAAAGTTAGCAGTAGAAGACAACCAAGCATGTGAACCTGGGAAATGGGAAGGAGAGTGGTACCCTCATCAAAAACAGGGAAGTTTGGAAGAGGGATAGATGGGGCAGGGAGGCATGAAGAGTTCTATTCTAAATATGTTGAATTTCAGATAACTGCATCATCCATTTTGAAATGTCTGTCTTCCACTGTCTGGGCTAGCTCCCTGGACCCCCTCCCTAACATCTCTTTCTCTGTCTGTGTACATCCCACTACATACGTATATGTACGGTATGTGTGAATATATCAGCATTGGACATATAACTACTTTTTCCTCTTGGATTCTCCTTCCTCTCTAACGTTGTTTTCTCTTGGCTGTCTTCTTACCCATCACACTGGTCCTTCTTACTCTCCTTTTGCTAATTCATCATCCCTATCTCTTCAATAACTGTGGGTACACCTCAAGGTTCTTCCATTTTGAAATGTCCAAAAGGAGGTTTGTGCTGCATTTAAATCCAATCTCTGACACACCTGAGTGTCCTTGGCCAAGTCACTTAACTCCTCTATGACTGAGTTCCCTTCCCTATGAAGTGAAGGTATTAGACTAGATCAGGGTTTCTTAACTCATATTCAAGAGTTCAAATCCAGCCTCAGACACTTACTAGCTATATGACCCTGGGTAGGTCACTTAACCCAGTTTACCTCAGTTTCCTCATTTATAAAATGGGCTGGAGAAGGAAATGTCTAATCACTCCAGTATCTCTGCCAAGAAAACCCCAAATGGGCTCATGGAGAGTTGGATACACTTGATAAAACAACTTAACAGAAATAAAGATGCTTATGTTCTTTCCCATCCAAGACTCCATGAAACCTCTTCATGGTCCCCAAGTTAAGAACCCTGTTACCTGATGTTCTAGCTCTAAATCTGTGATCCCAAAATGTACCAAGAGAACTCAGGAGAGAGAGTAGGTCTTGATATCTAGACCAGAGATCATAACTAAATCCTTGGGACTTCACGAGGTCACCTAGAGAGAACAGAGAGAGAACAGAAGAAAGCCCAGGACAGAGCCCTTGGGTATACCCACAGTTAGGGAAAAGACAGGGATGATGAGTCAGCAAAAAGAGAGTAAGAACTAGTAAGACAGGGTAAGAAGAGAGCCGAGAGAGAGCAAGGTTAGAGAGGAGGGATAATCCAGGAGGAAAATGTAGTTATATGTCCGATGTTGGTATATACATACATATCGTACATACATGTATATAGAGGAATGCAGACAGAGAAAGAGAATTTACGGAGGGAGTTCAGGGCTGTGGCCCAGCCAGTGCAAAACAGTGGAAGAAGAGGCAGTTGGGCTGACCTCTCCCCTAAGTCTCCAGATACTGTCATATTGGTGTTTGTCTAATTGTAACCCTACCTCTCCACCCCATCGTTTTCTGAATGCAGAGCCCTAGTGCTCTACCTCTGCTCCCCTGCCTTAATTGCTTTTGCCCTCAAGTGGAGACATTTCTACTTGCTTCTCCACTGAAGAATATCAGACACACTATAGTACATCAGAAAGGGCACTGGATTTAAAGCCTTAAGATCTGAATTCAGATTATGACTGTATTATTTGTGATTCTGGACAAGTCACTTCTCCAGGCCTTTTTCCTTATGTGTAAAATAAAGAGTGGGCAAATGAGATGACCTCTAGAGTTTTTTATCCCTCTAAATGTTATAAGAACAAGTACTCTACAAAGCTGGGATAAATAACCTGTTTTGGTTTTCATATGGCTTAAAATATTATTGAAATTGAATGAAGTAATGAAAAAGCATATATTAAGTAGTGATGGCATGCCTGTCACTATGCTAGGCACCTGGGACACAGATACAAATGTAGAAACAGATTGTGCCTTGAAGCAGATTACATTATAATGGCAAGGTGGGGAGGGGCGACCTCTATAGGAGAATGGTAGCCAGACAAGGAAGGTAAGTGGCACCACAAAGGAGGATATTGATGAGACCTTTCCAGTAGCAAAAGCAGTTTTGGTTTGATTGTGTTTCTGTACCTTTAAGGGGGTTGGAGGGCATCCAGGAGATATGAGTGGCTTGTAAAATAAAGCCTGGATGAGGTTACCTTAATACAGTGGATCACATGAAGCACTTTTTAGGTTTGAGGTCTACAGCACTGGGGTTCTGAAGCTGAAGGGGTTAAGTCCTCCCAGCCTCAATCTCTGGGATAGTGTGAAAAGTGGAATGTTTCAATAAGTTTTAAAATCTTCAAGTGAGTAAAATGATTTTTCAGGGTTGCAATTGTATTTTGGTCAGTGGAGTTAGTGGTTAAATAAACACATACTTTCTCCAATAAATGAGATTATTTCATTTAACCAATCAGGTAACTCATGGGACAAGGCTTATAACTTTTTCTTACAAACCTCTCAGAGGCAGGATGTTTCAGGAGAGACAGCTCTGTGCACTACATACAGGGAAGTAGGAATGACTCTTGATTGGCTAAGAGAGGAAGACATGGCATGCCTGTGAAGGGAAGGAGAGATTTCTTTGGATTTGGAATCTCAAAGACTGCTGGGAGAAGCAAGAAAGGATATTTGATTAGAGAAATCCAACTTTTGCACGAAAGGCAGGACAGTTCCCTGGAGCTGCAAACATGTGGGAAGCTGGCTCTTAACATGCCCCTTGATGTCTAGCACCTGCAGAAAAGCAGATTCCCCCAACAGAGATCATTTTCTCTCTCCTCAGAGGAGCTTAGGATCTTATCATGCTCTAGAAGAGCTTATGTACTCTTGTATATTTGTTTGTCTATAGTAGTCCCAATAATTTCAATTTTGTTTACTGTTTACTTTGATAAAGAGCTTGTTGACATCTGCGTACCGAGCATTTGGTGGAAGGGAATTAGGTTAAGTGTTGCTCCTCACCTTTAGAGAAAGTAGAGAAAGTGCCATTTGTCTTGAATTCCCAAAGAATGATACCTCTAGACGAAAAATAGTTGAAGTATGGAAGATTGATAAAATTCTAGTCTAATACTCCCCTTGGAGACAGAAGACTGAAGGAAGGAATGAGTGCACCTCCACTTAATGGCAGGTGTTCTCCACAGTGATTGATAGTATTCAAGACAGGGTGGTTTAACAAAAACGATGCTAGATCTGACAACAGGATCCTGGGTTCGAATCTGGCCTCCCATATTTACCTGAAGTATGATATTGAGTAAGCATACATCCCCTCTGACCTTCGTTTTCCTCATGAATAAAAATAAATGCTATTTTTCTTAATTAAATAATAACTATTGGGGAGCTGAGCCAAGATGGCGGCTGGGAAGCAGTGACTGGCGTGAGCTCCCCACCAAGTCCCTCCAAAAACCTATAAAACAATGGCTCTGAACCAATTTTAGAGCTGCAGAACCCACAAAGTGGCAGAGAGAAGCAGGGCTCCACCGCAGGACAGCCTGGATGGTCCCTGG
>JAQQSZ010008742.1:0-12959 GCA_028646595.1 Phalanger gymnotis
AGAAATTTATCTTGCCCTACAAGAAAGGAAGGGAAAAGGGGATGGAAGGGTAGTGGGGTAACAGAAGGGAGGGTTGACTGGGGAACAGAGCAACCAGAATATATGCCATCTTGGAGTGGGGGGGAGGGTAGAAATGGGGAGAAAATTTGTAATTCAAACTTTTGTGAAAATCAATGCTGAAAACTAAATATATTAAATAAATTAAATTAAAAAATCTTTGTAGCACTGTCCCATCTTTCTTTTCTTTGTAGTCCTCCTACTTTCATTTTTAAATGCTATTGGGTGACTTAGCTTAGTTAGGTCTCTTGCCCGATATTCTCTAAATTGCTTTTGTCCTCTATCACTTTTTTTTTAAATAAAGTTTTTATCAATGCGTTTACATTTACAAACAAAACAAATCACCAAAATTTCTTTAGTGTTCTTCCTTTTCACCTTTTTCTGGAGAGCCATCTCATATAATGAGGCAGCTAGGTGGTGCAGTGGTCACCAGTTTGGTGTCAGGAAGACCTGCTTTCAAATTTGGTCTTAGATATTTAATAGCAGTGTGATCCTGAGCAAGTCACTTAATTTATGCCTCAGTTTCCTTATCTGTAAAATTAGGATAATAATAGTTTCCACTTCTCAAGGTTGGTGTAAGGAAAAAATGAAGTAATATTTGTAAAATTTTTTTACAAAGCTTGAAGGGCTATATAGCATAATATGTTTAAAGACCAAAAAAAATCAGTAAAACTGATAAATACTTTGAAAAAGTCCACAAATATATGCATTATACCACTCCTGTGGACCTTCTACCTCTGAAGAGGGAGAGGTAGAATGGTGGTGTCTTTTGCATATCTATTTGGGTTCATGCTTCTTCTTTGTAGTTTTGCAGCATAGACTTGTTTTATGGTTCTTCTTTTACATTGTTGTAGTCATTCGGTCTCTTTATTTTCTTGACTTTGCTTACTTTATGCTGCATCTTTTCATGTTGATCAGTACTGTCAAGCTTAAATAGAAATGGAGGCCAGTAAATGCACATAAAGATTCCTGCCCCCGGGGGCACATTGACTTCGAAAACCACATAATAACATTATCTATGTTTTATTGTGTTTTTATTTATTTTGTTGAATATTTCCCAATTACATTTTAATCAGGTTCAGATAGTACTTGGGAATGTTGCAGACTACATTTTCAGGCAGTGTTTTTGATTCCTCTGATCTATATATCTGCCTGTCTATCTTTCCATGCTTCTCTGTATTCATCATTTCTTACAGCATTGTAATATTCCATTATATTCATGTACTACAGGTTGTGTAGCCATTCATCATTTGATGGGCATCTACTTTGTTTCCAATTCTCTGCTATCTCAAATAATGCAGCTATTTGGAAGATTTTATTCTTATCAATGACCTCTTTCTGATATAAGCCTAGTAGTAGAATCTCAGACATTTTTGTCCCTTTATTTGCATAATTACAAGTTACCTTCCAAAATGGTTGTATTAATTTACAGCTCAACCAAGAATACACTAGTGTGCCTGTTTTGTCAACACTCTTTCAATGTTGAGTTTTCTCTTCTTTTGTCATCTTTGCCAGTTTAGAGAAAGTGAGATGAAATCTTAGAGTTATTTTGATTTGCATTTTTCTTACTATTAGTGATGGTAGCGTTCTTTCATATGGTTGTCAATAGCTTGCACTTCTTAAGAGAACTATTCGTATTCTTTGACTGCTCATCTGTTGCAGAATGACTTTTAGTCACATATATGTTAGTCTTCATGTATCTTGGATACTAAACCATTATCAGAGAAATTTGGTAAAAAAGTTTTTTCTGTACAATGCTTCTCTTCTTATTTTAGGTACCTTAATTTTGTTTGTGTAGAAGTTTTTCAATTTTATGTAATCATTATTATCTATTTTATTTTCTGCATTTACCTTTATTCGTTATTTGGTTAGGAGTATGTCTCTTACCCATCATTGTGAAAGATATCTGATCTGCTACTTTTCTAATTTTTATATAGTATTGTAGTTTGGGGTGCTAGGAATCTCAAAATGCAAAGGCATAGGGCGGGCCTGCCTCAAAAGAATTTGACCACTCAAGCCTTCTTTCAGTCAAAGTAGCAAGGTTTATTGTGGCTCTAATAGAAGTGGGAGAAATTCCTAGTGAGTCAGTGGAATTTAATGGGGGTAAGATTTGTACTTTTACACAGAAAAAGACTGAGAAAATCTGGATGGGAAAAAGGATTGGCAAGTCGCCTGGGATGGGCCAAGTGCAGACAAGGAAAGGCTGGGCTGGAAGGGTCTTTCTCTTTTTTCAGGTGTTCTGGTCTCGTACCCCATCAGTATGATCTTTCATGTTAAGGTAATCTATGCACTTAAAATGTTTTGTGGAATATGATGTAAGGTGTTGGTCTAAGCTTAGTTTCTGCTGGATTGATTTTCAGTTTTACAGCATTTCTTATCAAATAGAGATTTCTTTCCTAAGTAATTTGTGTTTTCTGGTTTCATGCTAATAGATTATTGAATTCCATTGTTTCTCATTCTTCCTTGTCTAAGATCTTCCATTGAATTACTTCTGTATTTTTTAACTGATACAAATGGCTTTGATGACTGCTGCTTTATAGTAGTTTGAAGTCTTTAACTGTCTTTAACTCTTTCTTTCCTTTGTTGAATTTTTTATTTCCAATATTGAGTTCTGTAAAGTATCCCTTTGCTATTTTCATTGGTATAGCATTAAAACTATAAATTTACTTTCATAAGATTGTCATTTTTTTTTATTGGCATGACTCATCCATGAACATAGAATATTCTTCCAGCTATTTACATTGTTCTTTAAGTTACATTTTGTAATTGGAATCTATACAAATCTTGTATATGCTTTGGTAGACTGATTCCCAAATATTTCATCCATCTAATGCTGTTAATTTTTGAGGGTTTATTTTGTAGCTTGGTCTTTGCCAAAGCTGTTGTCTCAATTAGTATTTTTGCTGATTCTCTAAGATCTTCTAAGTAAACCATCATATTAATATACAGGTATAGTACTATCTTCTCATTTTTTCTCTCTTATTGTTATTGATAATGTTTTCAGAAGTATATAAAATAATGGTGGAGAGAACGGACATCCTGGATTTACTCTTGTATTTTCCGAGAAATCTCATGTGTTTCTATTTTATATCATGCTTACTTTTTGGTTTTAGATAAATCTTTTTAATCTGCTGTCTCAAGGTGGTGCAGCCTTCTGGCTTTTGGCTTTCTAATTCTAGTGGGGGGAAGAGGGAGGGTTGAATTGATTTCCTCTATGTACCTGTGGGTCAGCTTGTGCTTCTCTGCCAGCGTGTTTTGGTTGGAGGGGAAGGAGTGCTGAATGAGTGAGGGATTAGCCTGCTCTGTCATGAGTTCATTGGGTTTTTACCTTATTTGGGTTCGTAGTATCTTTAGATCATGGAGACAGCTGAAGTGGCTTTATTTCTTGTGCATAATTCATATTTTGGATGGGTTTGAGAGGCTGTGATGATCAGAGACAAATGTTTAGTCTTCCATCTTGTTGGTTGTGTACCTGGAATTCATCTTTTGCTACTTTTTGCTGTTTTATGAAGTAGTACTTCTCCTAATCTTCCATCATTTATATAAGACTGTACAAATATATTTATACTAATTATACTTAATTTTATTTATGTATGCATGTTTAATATGCCAACAGTTAAGTTAGTTTATAGAAGGTTTAACAAGTATGATTCCTTTTTTTTTTTTGGTCATTCTGCCGTAGTCACTGCATAAACAGGTGGATCCTACAGGATTCAGGGCCATTTTTAATTTTTCTGTGTTCATTGCATTGCCTTGGTCAAAAGATTCAATAAGTGGCCAGTGTTCTTCACGTGGTAGCTAGGGAAAATGACAGTCTGTTGGTTGGAGCCTTTTCAGCATAGGGTAGAACTTGTCAGAGCTTATACTGTATTTGCATACCCTTCAAGAGTCCAGGGTTGCTGCCTTCTGAGCTATGATAAACATAGAAGTAGGACTTTGTGGAGCAAAATGAGAAAAAATAGTTTCAAAATGTTTGAAATTCTCTAAGGAATCTTTCCCATTACATTTTCATTTCTGATGTAACATTTCTTAACTAGTAATTTTATTCCTTTAAACACTCAGCTATTCTTACAATTTTCTTGATCATAAATTTTAAATAGCCTATACAATGTTTGGTTTGTGAGGTATAGTTATATGCCATTTAGAATTAGTAATGGAGTATATTCTTAATCTAGCGAAATGACTTGGAAGAGGAGTTGTTTTCATTGTTTTAGATTCTTTTTATTCTTTTAATTTTATATGCCTCATTTTTTACATTATATAGTTTTTAAAAGGCAAGTGTCATTTGAATATAATGTTCAGTAGAATTCATCTGAAATGTTTTGTTGGTTTAATTTTTTTGAAATGAGTACCATGAGTTTTAAGTAGAAGCAAAAGATGGAGATTTTTGAGATGCAGAAAAAAGATTGTATACCTCACTCCAGTCTTTTTTAGAACACAAATATCATTGAAAATTAATGAAGGTTCCATCAATATGGTGCAGCCTCTCTGCATTTTCTGAGAGATTTATTTATATTTAATGAGCCTGCTATTCTGATTTCAGGTAACAGGAACAACTGCACTAACTCTGATTTATTTACAAATAATTCATCCAACAAGAATATAAATGAATAAAACTCTACAAATAGTAATATGGTAGTATATACATTTTCTAGATCTAGCTTGTCTTTAAACAGATACTGTAGCCAAAACATGTTCTTATTGGATTGTTTTTCACTATGTGATCACGTTTGGAATGGAAGCAGGTCAAAATCTGAGAGAATGAGGATTGTGAAATTTACCTGGAAACCATTATGTTGATCACTAATTTGTTTCATTATAATTTAAAAAAAAATCACTTTTACTTATTAATTATTTTCACTGTTATAAATTTAATCTGTATGTATACATAGTTCTATGTAACAGATGTGATTTTTCCTAACCTACATGTTTATATATGTTGCATTTCTGCTTTGTTCCCTGAGAGTGTTAGTCAGTGCCAGTCAGATGAACTCAAAAATTTAGTTGAGATTTGTTATTTATAAATACTTTGTCACTAAATGTGAATCTTTGATACAGTTACAGCTGCGATGCCAAGGGAATTGATGACAAAGTTAATAAGGCAGGTTTAAAAACAATGAAAATTTTAATATTAATTTGAAATGTCCTAAATATATTACTAATTTAATTTATAATATAACATATTGAATGAGTTGTACATTGAATCTTTCTTCATTATTCAGAATATCAGCATCTTACTGTTTCTTATAATCATAACTAGCACATAATCATTAATATTTAATTTCTGTCTTAGAGGTTAATTGCAAAAAGATCTGTGTGATGTGAAGTAATTGTATGAAAAGCATATGACACAACAAAAATGTCAGTAATCAGTGCTACCATGATTTGTACAAAATAGAGTTTTTTGTCTACAGGAAGATTTATTTATTTTTTTCCTGTTTATTGCATGTATTCTAATAAATGAGATCAATGTAGATTTAGTTAAAATTTAATTTTTAAAGTTTGTAGACTATAGTAATTAATATTGTTGGTTCATTGGAAGAACTGAGAATACAGTCCAAATATTATGTTTAGTATAAATCACAGACCAAATTGGCATATTAATGTGAAAAAATAAAAATGATTTTTGCACAACATGTAACAACTAGTTCGAAAAGTTTCATCGGGGCTGATTCTACAGATAATGAATCAATTACTTTCTTTTCAGGAATTTTCTTAATTCTTTTAGCTTTACAATATGTATGTAATGTGAGAATTATCATGAATTGGAGTGAATTGGAGCCATAGCCCATCTCCCCATGGCTAATAAAACCTGGATTATGATGTTAAACAAATTGGGTATACAGAGAACCCTCAGATAGCATACACCATGATAGAACTGAGGTACTGTTCTTTTGGAGACTATGAATATATTTTCTCAGAGAATGTTGATATGCTTCAGCAGCACAGATGAGGTGCCCTGCTTAGAGGATCAATCTTTTTTCTCAGCCATATCACTACCACAAAAAAATAGATGCGTCCTTATAGGAAGATGTTATTCATCTTATTTTTGGCTTGTTTCTCTTTATCGTTTGTTTTTTTTTTTCTGATTGTCCATTTGCCTCCGTGGCCGTAGACAGATGAGCAATTCCTAGAGGAACAAAATCACAGGATAACATCCAAGCTACCTTATTCAGCCAAGAGATGCCCCATCGAGGCACAGAGAACTGGCATAAAACCAGTCAATCAAGAAGCATTTGTTAAGTGCCTACTGTTTATCAGTTACTGAACGAGGTATTGATTATATAGAGATAAAAGGGAAACAGAACTGCCCTTGACTGGAAGAACAAAAGGTCCAGAACATCAAGAGAATTAATGAAAAGAAATGCTAGGGAAAGTGGCCTAACCATACATATTAAACTGTACTATGAAGCAGCAGTCATCAAAACTATTTGGTAGTGGCTGAGAAACAGAGGGGTGGATCAGTGGAGTAGGTTAGGTACACAAAATACAGTAGTCAAAGACTATAGCAATCTAATCTTTAATAAACTCAAAAAACCCAGCTTCTGGACTGAGAACTCACTATTTCACAAAAACTTCTGGGAAAATTGGAAAATGGTATGACAGAAACAGGGCATAGACCAATATCTTACACCGCCTACAAAACAAAGTCAAAATGGGTTCATGAGTTAGGAATAAAGGCTGATAATATAAGCAATTTGGGAGAGCAAGAAATAGTTTACCTGCCAGATTTATGGAAAAAGGAAGAATTCATGACACAAGAGATAGCATTATAAAATGCAAAATGGATAATTTTGATTACGTGAAATTGAAAAGTTTTTGTATAAGCAAAGCCAATGCAACAAAGATTAGGCAGGAAGCAGAAAATCTTTACAAGTAGTGTCTCTGGTAAAAGCCTCATCTCTAAAATATACAGGGAACTGAGCCAAATTTATAGGAATACAAGTCATTCCCCAGTTGAGAAATGGTCAAAGGATATGAACAGGGAGTTTTCAGAAGAAGAAATTAAAGATGTCTATAGGCATATGAAAAAATACTCGAAATCACTACTGATTAGGGAAATGCAAATCAAAACAACTCTAAGGTACCACATCTCTCCTGTCATATTGGCTAACATAACAAAACAGGAAAATTATAAATGCTAGAGAGGATGTGGGAAAATTGAAACATTGTTACATTGTTGGTGTAGTTGTGAACAGATCCAGCCATTCTGGAGAGCAATTTGGAATTATACCCAAATGGCTATAAAAATGTGCATAGCCTTTGACCCAGCAATATCACTCCTAGGGCAGTGTCCTAAAGAGATCACAAAAGGGGGAAAGGGAGCCACATGTACAAAAATATTCATAGCAGCTCTTTTTGTGGTAGCAAAGAACTGGAAATCAAGAAGATGTCCATCAATTGGCGAATGGCTAAACAAGTTGTGGTATATGAATGTAATAGAATATTATTGAGCTATAAGAAATGGGGAAGACAAGGAACTCATAATAACCTGGAAGGACCTACATGATACGATGCTGAGTGAGTGGAGCAGAGCCAGGAGAACATTGTACACAACCACAGACATTGATTCTGTGATGACTAACTTTGATAAATTTGGTTCTTCTCAGCAATGCAAGGTTCAAAGACAGCCCTAAAGGTCTCATGATGGAAAGAGCTATCTACATCCAGATAAAGAACTATGGTGTCTGAATGCGGATTGAAGGAAATTATCTGTTCTCTCTTTTTTCTATATCTTTTTTTTTTTTTGATTTTGTTTCTTCTTTCTCATGATTTACTTCATTGATCGTGGTTCTTCTTTACAACTTGACTATCGTGTAAATATGTTTAATGTGAAGGTATATGTAGAACATCTATCGGATTCCATGCCATCTTGTGGGGAGGAGTGGGAGGGAAAGAAAATTTGAAACTCAAAAACCTGTGGAACTGAGTGTTGTAAACTAAAAATAAAAAAATTAAATATATATATATATACATATATATATATATGTATATATATATGCATATAAAAGAAATACCCTTGAGGATCTTGCAATCTAGCCTAGGGAGTGAAGGTGTGCATATATAGGCAAATACAAAATATATCCAAAGTAACTTTTGCGGGAAGGTTATTAGGAGCTGAGGTCAAGAAAGTCTTTGTGTAGATGGTGGCACCTCAGCTGAACCTTGAAGGAAACAAGGGATTCTGAGAGGTGGAGAGGAAGAGGGGAAATGCATTTTAAACCTGAAAGGTGGCTAGGCATAAAGATGAGAGGAATTCTGTGTATGAAGAACAGAAGGAAGACCAGATACATTGGGGACAGGTTGAAATGGGCTTTAAATGACAAACGAATTTAATTTGGTCCTAGAGGTTATAAGTGAACCTCTGGAATGGCTTGAGTTAGGGAAGTGACATGGTTAGACTGTGGCTGTCTTTTACTATTTATTCTTTTCTTTCCCTGCATTTCCTTCTATCTTTCTGTGTGTTTTCTTTTTAAATCTGAGTTTTCTTTGCAACCATGTTAGTCTCTTTAGATACCTTCTTTTTCATAAACATTCTCATTGTGTCTAGAATTTAATTTTTGAGAGCTTTCCTTCTCTTGGATGACTTCTTCATTGTCCCTGGCACCTAGTAAGCATTTAATAAGTTCTTGTTGACTTGACTTGATTTGACTTTAGAATTTTAGGCCATGGGATAGGGTCCTGCCTATCCTTTCTCTGAACTCTTTGCAGTCCATTCTGCTCTCCACCCCGTTCCCCCAAAATCTTGGGTACATATTTGACTATACTTGGCTTTCTTTCTTCTCTTCTAGGAATTCTAGGAGAGAGTTGTCAGTTTCCTCAAGGTTCCTCAGCATTTCTTCATCTGCAGCTACTTTTTTCCTTTTTGGTGAGAATTTTTTTCTAGAAGATTTTCTGATTGAAGAAATTTTCCTGTTCCTTCTTACATCTTTTGATGAATGAAATTAATGTTATGACAAGGCAAGAATTTATCAACTTCTCTTTTGGCAGAGAGTTAGCTCTAATATATGGCCACAGTGTTGAAGTCTTCTATACTCAGTCAAGTTTTTATGTATCCTGAACTCTGCCAAGTTTTTATGTTTCCTGAATTTTTCCTTTGTTCTCTCCTTCTGTCAAGGGTATTTATTCAGCAGTGTGCAAATTAACTGGGACATATTAAAATAATCTACTTTATTGACCTATGTAGTAAACCGCACAACTTTAAATCTATTAAAATATGTTAATATTCAGTGATTTTCTTTTGCTGCAATCACTTATTTTTCTTAATTAAATTTTATTTTTTTCAATTTTTTTCCCCTCTCATATCCTCTCTCTCTCCTCTTTCCATCAGTAAGAAAAGAAAAACAAAACCCTGGTAACAAATACACAGTTAGGGAAAACAAGTTTCCTGTACCACATCCAAAAAATGTATAGTTTCAGTTTTATACTATTTATATTGAATTCACAAGTTTTTGGCAAATTATTTAATTACTCATCATGAAACCATATTTATGTTTGTCTGATTAGATATCAAGGGTATTTTTTATTGAATACTTCATTTTCCCTATTCTAGTCTTTTATGGCTCATGGGTTTTTTTTTTTAATTTAAATTTTATTTTTTTAATTAGCAGTTAAAAAAAAATCTTCCCTCCATCAACCCTTCCCTCTCATTGAGCAAAATGAAAGACAAAACAAAACCAAAAATGAAACCCTCATTATATAGCTGCATAGTTCCACAGAACAACTTCCTACTTGCTATATCTGAAAATGTATGTCTCACATGTATTTTAAGTTTATCACCTCTTTGTCAGGAGTTCAGTGGTGTGAGTCATCTTTATTTTTTGGACTTGTGATTTATCATTTTTGGTTTATGGCTTAGATCAGAGCTCTAAAGTCCTTCAAATTTGTTTTTCTTGATAATGTCATTATCATTGTAAAGATGATCATTTTATAAATTATTCTCCTCGGCATCAGTTCATAGAAATGTTCTAGTTTCCTCTGAAATTGTCTATTTCATCATTTCTTATGACATAGTAATCCATTACATTCATAACCCTCAATTTCCTTAGTTATTCTGTAGTTGGAGGACATTCCCTTAGTTTCAATTTTGAGTGTCACAAAAAGAATTACAATAGATATTTTTATACACAGATCATTTTGTTCGTTATATAATTTATTTGGGGAAGTAGGCTTAGTAGTGGTATATCTGGGTCAGTTTGGACAGTCTGAGGAATTTCTGGGCATAGATATAAATTGCTTTCTAGAATGGCTTGACCAATTCACAGTTCCATCTACAATGCACTTAGTTGACCTATTTTCCTACAATCTCTCCAAAGTTGTCATTATCTTCATGTCATCTTTATTAGCCTGATAGATATGTGCTAGAACCTCAGTAGCTTTAATGTGCATTTCTCTAAGAAATTAGTGAGTTAGGACATTTTTTTCATGATTGTATTTTTATTTCTTCTTTCAAAAGCTGCCTATTTATGTATGTGGTTTGAGTATCTATTGAGGAATTGCTGTTTTATAAATTTGAATCAGTTCCTTATGTATCTTATGTATAAGATATTTTTAAATCAGAAAAAACTTGTTGCAAAGATTTTTTTCCATTTACCTGTTTCCCTTCTAATTTTGCATTAGGTTTGTTTGTGCAAAACCTTTCAAATTTTATATAGTGAAAATTAGCCATTTTATCTCATATATTTCTTTCTATTTCCTTTGGTCATAAAATCTGCATCCATAGTTAAAGGTAATTTCTTCCTTGATACCCTAATTTGTCTGTGGTGAGACTTTTTGTATCTAGACATATATCCATTTGGAGCTTAATTAATGTTTGGTGGCTTGACTTAATCTTGTTGATATATAGAGTCAGGTGTTGTTCTGAACCCAGTTTCTGCCGAACTCCTATCCAGTGTTCACAGCAATTTTTGTCAGATAGTGAGTTCTTCCCCCAGTAACTGTTTTTTTTGGGGGGGGGTTTATTATGAGAGGCAGCTAGATGAAGCAGTGGATAGAGTGCTGGGCCTAGAGGCAGGAAAATCAGAGTTCAAATACATCTTTGAACACATTTTAGCTGTGTGACCCTGGGTGAGTCAGTTAACCTCTATAAAATGGAGATTGTAAGAGCACCTACCTGTCAGGGTTATGAGGATCAAGTGAAATAATATTTGTAAGGTGCATAGCACAGTGCTTGTTTCACATAGTAAATGCTATATAAATGTTAGCTATTAGCAATGTTATCAAACACTATGCTGTAATGTTATTTGCTTCTGTATGTTGTTTACCTAATATGTAACCTCTTTTTACTTTTTTATAACTAGGACCAAATTATTTTAATGATTACTGCTTTGTAGTACAGTTTGAGTTCTGATACTGATCCCCTTCCCAGTTTTCTTACTCTTGAGATTCTGGACCATTTGTTCTTCCATAGGAATCTGTTATTTTTTCTAGGTCTATAAAATATTCTTCTTGGAGTTGGATTTATATAGCATTCAGTAATTTAGTTTAGGTAATATTGTTATTTTTGCTTCACTGACTGATGAACAATGTTTCTATAGTTATTTAAGTTTGCCTCTATCTTCTGCAAATGCTGTTTTATAGTTAGATTTGTATAGTTTTTGGATGTATCTTGTTTACCCAAATAGTTTAGGGTTTCTGTAGTTATTTTGAATGGAATCTTTTTTTCTAGCTCTTCTTGATGGCTTTTGTTAATTATATGGAGAAATGCTAATGATTTTGTGGATTTATTTTATATCTTTACTGAAGTTATTAATTCAGTTTATTTTTGATTCCTTAGTGTTCTCTATACCATTGTATTCACAAAAAGTAATTTATTTCCTTTTTTTTGTGCTCCTTGTCTCAATTTTTTTTTTAAATTGCCATAGCTAACACATCCAGCACAATGTTAAATGGTAATGGTGATAATGGTTATCCTTGCTTTACCTAATGGAAAGGCCTCTGGTTTTTCTCTGTTACACATAATGTTTTAGATCAATATTATTTAGTGTATTAAGGAAAGACCCATCTATTCCTGTGATTTTTAGTGTTTCTAATATAAACTAATGTTGGATTTTGTCAAAAGTCTTTTGAGAGCATTGATATGATAATGTTTTTATTATTTATTTTTATTAACGTGATTTATTATATTTATAGTCTTTTTTACTTTGTAATAGAGAGAGATTAAAAGGACGCCTTATCATTGTTGCAAATCTATTATGTAGTATTGGAATTAATTGTTTGACAGAATTTATTTGGAATCCCATCTGGCCCTGGTGTTTTTTCCTTTGGGAGTTACTAATGTGGCTAATTCAGTTTCTATCTCTGATATTGGGTTATTTAAACATTTAATTTTTTTGTTGTTAAGCTGGATATTTTATATTTTTGTAAGTATTCATCTGTTTCTTCTGAGTTATTAGTTTTGTTACCATAGAGTTGGGTAAAATAGTTTCTGATAATTTCTTTTATTCTTCAACTTTTTTGAGTTTTCCTTCTCCATTTTTTGATATGAATGATGTGTTTTTCCTCTTTTAAAAAATCATTTTAGCTAATTGTTTATTTTATTATTTTTTCCCCTCTCCAGTTGGCTTCTAGTTTAATTTTTTTCAATTCAGTGGTCTTTTTGCTCTCATTTTTATTAATTTCTTATTTACTTTTCATAACTTTTACTTTGCTTTTTTGTTGTGGATTTTAAAATCTTTACTTGGGTTTTTTAGAGTGCATGCCAATTCATTGATTTTTGTTCTTTCTTTCTTTTATTATTTAATATATTTAGTTTTCAGCGTGCATTTTCACAGGAGTTTGAATTACAAATTTTCTCCCCATTTCTACCCTCCCCCCCACTCCAAGATGGCGTATATTCTGGTTGTCCTGTTCCCCAGTCAGCCTTCCCTTCTGTCACCCCACTCCCCTCCCATCCCCTTTTC
>JAQQSZ010008744.1:0-12958 GCA_028646595.1 Phalanger gymnotis
AAAGAAAGAAAGAAAGAAAGAAAGAAAGGAAGGAAGGAAGGAAGGAAGGAAGGAAGGAAGGAAGAAAGAAAGAAAGAAAGAAAGAAAGAAAGAAAGAAAGAAAGAAAGAAAGAAAGAAAGAAAGAAAGAAAGGAAAATGAAAGGAAGGCAAGAAGAAAGAGGAAGGAAGGCAAAAAGAAAAAAGAGGAAGGAAGGAAAGGAGTGAGAGAGTAAATTATATGAATTTAGTTATTGTATTATGCCTATATATGTACATGTATATATATTCTTGGTCACTCAGTTCTTTTGCTCAGATAATCAGTCCCTATTTTACATTTGTATTTGCAAAGTAACAGATTTGGTGAGGAAACAGCTTAATGGCCTCTATGTCATACATAAAATTCCTAGACTCCTACGAATCACAGGCTAAACCCTGTCAAGACTGGTTCCACTTTGCATTCCTCAGTAAGTGAATGACTTCCAAATTTTTCTGCTATGGGAGAGTGTCTAGGAAAAATCTTGAAACCTGGATTGTTTGCCATTCCCAAAGCTCAATGGAGAGTCAATGGTTGGTTTTACCAAGCTTGGCCCAAGCAACCTTTTTCTTTCTTTCTTTCTTCCTTCCTTTCTTTCTTTCTTTCTTTCTTCCTTTCTTTCTTTCTTTCTTTCTTTCCTTTCTTTCTTTCCTTTCTTTCTTTCTTTCTTTCTTTCTTTCTTCTTTTCTTCGTTCCTTTCTTTCTTTCTTCCTTCCTCCCTCCCTCATTCCCTCCCTCCCTTCATCCTTTCTTTCTTTTTCTTTCTTCCTTTCTCTCTTTCTTTCTTTCATTCATTCTTTCTTTCTTTCTTCCTTCTTTCCTTCCTTTCTTCCTTCCTTCCTTCTTTCCTTCCTCCCTCATTCTCTCCCTCCCTTCCATCCTTTTTTCTTTTTCTTTCTTCCTTTCTCTCTTCCTTTCTCTCTTTCTTTCTTTCTTTCTTTCTTTCTTTCTTTCTCTTTCCTTCTTTCTTTTTGCATGTTGCAGGTTTGTTTTGGGGATTTCTTGACAGCTTTCTAACACTCACAAAATGCCAATTTCTCTGGGGCCAACATGATTCTTCATTCCTTTACAGGTTTCCTGATTTTTCTTTCCCAGAAATCCTTTTATAGCTGTTTTTAACTAATAATTTCATATTAACCTGCCCTCTTTCCTAACACGCAAAGTCAGTATTAAAAGGGAGCTATTTTCAGAAGAGAACTCTCAACTACTTTGAATTTTCTGTTTCTTTTTTTTTTTGACAAAATATCTTGGCTACCCTAATGGCCTGGTGTAAGGCCTCTTCTCAACCCCCCCCCCTTTTTTCATGTCCTGCCTCTGAACATGAGGACTCTCCAGATTGTGACAAATGTACCTTACACCTAAGAAACATCTAACAGTAAACAATATGGTACAGTGTCTGTTTCATCAAGTAAATACAGCATTTTGTAAGGCTTCTTGAGAGAACAGTTTTGATCTCTATGGACTCAATTTTAATACCATTCTTTCATTTAAAAATATTATGTCCCTCTGACACTGATGAAGAACAAATGAAGTAGAGTCTAAAATCAATAAACATTTATTAAGCACCAGTAATGCCCCAGACATTGTACTAATTGCTGGGGACACAAAGAAAGCTAAAAAGCAAGCAGTCTCTTCTCTCAAATAGTTCACAGTTTAAGGGGAAGACGACATGCAAATAACTACATACAGACAAGCTACAAACATGATGAATTGGAATTAATGCACAAAGAAAAGGCACTAGGGCCAAGATTTGCAGCAGAAGAGACATCATCTCAATAGGAATTTTGCGGGGTGGTCTGTTTCTAGAACTACACATTAGAATATATGATCTTAAAAGGCAAAGACATTTTTGTTTTTGAATCCTCATTACCTTGCATTATGCTTGGCACATTAGTAGATGAAAAAATTCTTGTTAATTCACTTATTGATTCAAGTCAGTCAAAGTCAATTTAAAGAACAATTAGAAACTGAAAGCAATACACTGTTTTATTTGGCATGACTGAGAGAAGCTACCTTACTTAACTGCAGACTTCCCTAGGCTGGGAGCTAGAGGGAGAATACTAGAACTAGGGGAAGAGAGCTAAGGCAGTACTCAACCAGGGCATTTATTACACATCTCCAAAATGGAACCTGGAATAGTAGAGAAGGAAGACAACCAATCATAGGCACTTATCAGGTATGGTTCTATGTATGCCTGTGCAATCAGATCTGTTGTCAGTCTTCAACAGAAAGGTCTTCAGGCATGATAGGTCTGTGATACATAGCCTCCAGGATTCTGCCATAGGATTTAATGAATAAATTACACCAACTTGTTGTCTTTTTTTTCCCCAGGAAAAGCACCTGGCATCTTATTGGAAAGGCTGGTTCTTCCTCAAATACTTTTGACTGGTTTCTCCTCTCTGAGGCCATGAGCAAGAAAGTACCTATCATTAAAGTTACATGTTTTTAAAATGGAAACTTCCTGGAAGAATCCAGAAGTGAGGGACAGTGCCAGGCAGTAGAAGGGGATGAGTCCAGAGTAGAAACAACATGCCAAAAAAACCCAGAGCCCCAAAACCTACTTTCTCAAGGGTACAGTACAACCTTTCAACAAAAGTAGGTGAATCTAAGACATCACATGCTGAGCCAGAATAAGATTATTGGCTCATCCCCCATACCCACAAGCCCTGGGGGTAGATTCAGGTTAAAGCCGAAAGTCAAAATGGCTACCTTCCAATACTAATTTGTTTATATGTTAGTCTATCATTTCTTAATGTACTCACAACACTACTGGCACAGAAATCCATCTCCTAGTGCCCCATGCAGATCAAGATAGAGACAAGCTAAGATATGGAGCCCCCAGGCTGAACAAATACTACTGATTATCTGAAAATTGTCTTATTCACTTCACAACTTTGGAATGGACACTGACTTTGTTTCTGGAGCCTCTTTTAACTCTAACTTAAGTCTTTTCTGTACTTTCTTATGAATGACCAAAAAACTTTGACAGTTATTTTGGCTTAATTTCTGGGGACTTTGGCATTTTAACATAAAACTATTTGGCTCAGAAAATTAAAGAGATAAGAAAGGATCCCAAACACAAGAAAATGTTTGTAACTTTAAAAAGATTCTCAGGTTTTGAAATATATTTTGAAAATATAAACATGTTAACTTACATATAAATGATCTTAAATGATTTTATATATGTGGGAATCACCATTTCAAGTCAAATGAATTGGGGACAAATGTGTTATGACTTTCTATACTCTGTTATATGCTAATAAAACAATTTTATAATCTTTGTTTCTCTCTCTTTTTGTTGTGTTTGGTTTTCTTAGAAAAATTTTTTTTGTCTTGACCTGTGATTTTATAGTCATAACTCTAGAAGTAGTTAGAAACTACTTCTATACCAGTGAAGTGGGCAACTTGTCTATAGTATATTCCTAGAGAGCGGTCTTGGACACTCAAAAGTTAAGTGACTTGCCCATAATTACATTGCTAGTATGTGTTGGGGCAGGATTTGAACCCAGGTCTTCTTCTTGGCTCCAAGGCTATATCTACTATGCCATACTGCTTCCATAAGACTATTATTAGTAATTACATTTAACATGTGAAACTACTATTATTGTTTATTATTGTTGTATATCATAAAATACATTACTTTGCCAAGACTTTTTTAAAAATTTAATGAATATAGGTTTTTCCCACATTCATTTTAAAATATTTGTGTTTATCATGAGAAACATAGTCAAGAACCATTCAGGTTGAGGTGTAGTGAGATTATAATCTGCTTTGGTGGAAGAAGTATCCAACTTGATCAAATCCCATATTCACCAAAGAGCCATCCATTTCATTTCATATTATAATCGATAAAATTTTGATAATTTCTGAATTCACCATTTTACACCTTTACAAGGCATTAACATGTTTTAAAACTAAAAAAATACTATCTCTAGCAAGTTACATTTTAATCTTCAAATATAAATATGTCAAAATGTTATAAAAACAACATATAGGTAAAATTAGAGAACAATAGACACCTTTCCTATTTTATGTATAATTTTAAAATATTCAAACTAATGATTCCATGGTGGTAGATTTTAGTTTTTAACATTGCAAATTCTGAAGACAGACTCCCAAAATCTCCTCACATGGTGCCCCCAATGTCATAACACTCTACAGCTTCCAACGTAAACTCATTTTCAGATCACTTCTCACATTGTTGTGAAGAAGTACTTTTAAAGCCCCTTTCTGCACGTGACTTGGGAATTAGCTGTGCAGCTCTCCTTATTAGCATCCATTCTGCACTTCATTACCTCAGGGACCTTGCTGAAAATGTGACCCCATGTAGACACCATTACCTTCTTTATGAATTGAAAACTAACCAAGCTTAAAGCTAGATTAAGTGCCATGGAAATTCAAGAAGACAGCTGGTGCTCTGCTCCCAAATGAAAACAGTGCACTCATATAATATTTCATCTACATGGAGTGACAACACACTAGAATCCAAGGGAGACAGCACGAAGGAATTCTCTCAGGCAGCACCGAGCTCTCCCTCTTACTGTTTAAACATTGAAAACTTGGACCAAAACGGCCACTGGGCAGTATAGTAGGCTTGACCAAAAGCAGGTGAGGAAAGAATATTTTATGTAATACTATGCCTCTCTTGGATTTTTAAGAACCCCAAATTCAGTTTTGGCTCAAGATTATTCTATATAGAAAAGTAGATTCTCCCTGTCTATTTTTCTTATTAGCACTCACACTTTTAAAAAATAGTCGTTGTTCCAAAATGGTACTGTACTGTGAAGAAAATTAATTCTTAAACGGTTTGTAGTTGACTAGTCAAAGCCAACAGATGACTTTTAAAAGTACCAAAACTAGTACAAATGGAAAGGATTCTTATGTATTGGCCATTTCAAATATTCATGAGAAAATGCATTAATTTATTTTGACAAGCTCTTTCTTTTCTTACATGAGTATTTTCTCTTTGAATGACCACTTTGTTCATATTCATTGAGAGAAGAATAATTTTAGTACCTGGATTTGCATATTGCTTCTTACTATTTACAACAATTTTGCATAAATATTTCATTTTTTCCCCTTCCCATTACCTCTATGAAGTAGATATGGCAATTTCTTACTTATCACTGGGGTAATGAGGCACAGATATGTTAAGCGGTATACCACATAACACGGTGGTTAGTGACAAAGACAGGACTGCAACAAACAAATCCACTTTGTTAGATCAAAAACTGGTATGATGATGATGCTCAAGAGCACTGATATAATTAATAATAATAATGATGATAATGATAACAATAATAATACACCTGGCATTTATATAATGCTTACTATGTATCAAGTACTGTATTATGTATTTTGTAAACATTAATTCAAGTTTATCCTCAAAACCACCCTAGAAAGTAGGTGCTATTAGTATCCCCACTTTACAGTTGAATCAACTGAGGCTAACAGAGATTGTTATTTGCCCTATGCCACACAGCTAGTAACTGTCTGAGGCTGCATTTGAGCTCTGGTCTTCATGACTCAAGGCCTGGCACTCTATTCTCTAACCACCTAGCAATGGATAGATGAAAAAATAGATATCTTTTAATGATGAGTCTTAAGATGTGTAAAGAACTTTTCAAACTTTAAAAAGCATTATATAAATGTCTTCTTGAATGATGATGCAAGTTGATGTTTGGGTGGGAAACTTGGGTCCCTGGGATTTGGAGTTTGAGAACATAGAGCAGATTTACAAACTCATAGCCAGAAAGTAACAAAACCAAGAGACTGGTTGAGGTTTATCAAGTAGCTACAGCTTGAGGATAGAATACTGTCAGTGAAACAAATAGCCTGACAATGGTCTAGTTTGCTGTCAGATATTTGAGCTGGAAGCTGTAGTTCCACTACGTAATCTTAATTACGTTGGAAGCACCAAGATAGATAATTTATGGAAAACCACATGATGTTGGATAATGATGAATCTACCAGCCTATAAAGTAGCACATAAAGCATTTGGGGGAAAAGTCCAAAATGTAATCTCATTACTGCTCATTGGCCAAGCTGTTGAAATGTAAAGCAAGAGAATCAATCAGGTCCACCCATCCTATGGTCAAAAATTTACTTCTGGAAGATATCTAATGTGAAGATGGTGGGTAGCCCATTAGGGAACATAGACTTCCATCAAGTTAACTTTGACCTGTGGGAAATTATTTCCTTGGCAGACAAGAATAGCTACAAGCTAAAGTTGCAGATGGCCAAATTCATGACTGTTACATTTTCCTTGGTGATCCAAAGAATACATGGGACATATAAGGCACAAAATTGCCTGAGGGCAGATGGTCCCATTGTCCCTTAAGCATCCATTGGACCAGAATCAGAAGGATCCTTTGAAGTCATCTATTCCAGTCCCTTCTTTTTAGAGATTATCTATTTATAGATAGTGAACCCAAGTCAGACAGATGATCTTGGCAAAATTAGAATTTAGACCCAGGTCCTTTATTTTCAGATTGAGGACATTTTCCCCACAATACAGCATGTTGCCTCTGAAATCCCACATCCTGATTCTTGCTTCCCTTTGTACCTCTATAGTGTTGAAATTCACATAAAGTCCAGGTTCTGAAGAGTTATCTAAGATCCAAGAGGTATAATGGAAAAAGAGTTGGGCCTTTAGTCAGGATACTTAGGTTTGGATTTTGGCTCTAACGCTCATTAGCTATGTGAATGTGAGTAAGCCACTTAATTTCTCTAAGCCTGAGCTTCCTGATGTATAAAATGGGTTATTATAATATCTATACAATATGGTGTCAGACATAGTCTGTTGGTTGGTTTGGATTAACTGCTTTTCTTTGTTATTATCAAAGATTCAGAGTCAAGGCCTGGGGGCAGAGCCAAGGTGATGGAGTAAAGGCAGAGACCTGCCTGAGCCCTCCCCCAAATACCTGTACGAAATGACTCTAAACAAATTCTACAGCAGCAGAACCCAAAAAATGACAATGAAACAAGAAAATCATGAAAAACGAGTCAACAGCTTGCTAAAGGAGACCCTCAAAATACAGAAGAAAATAACACCTTAAAACATAGATGGCAATGCTAAATGGTAAAAGAAGTCCAAAAAGCCAATGAAGAGGAGACTTCTTTAAAACGCAGAATTGGCCAAATGGAAAAAGAGGTCCAAAGGTTCACTGAAGAAAATAATTACTTAAAAATTAGAATGGAGAAAATGGAAGCTAGTGACTATGAGAAACCAAGAAATTACAAAACAAAGCCAAAGATTGAAAAAAATAGAGGACAATGTGAAGCATTTCATTGGAAAAATAGCTGACCTGGAAAATAGATCCAGGAGAGATAATTTAAAAAATTATTGGACAATCTTAAAGCCATGAACAAAAAAAGAGCCTAGACATCATCTTCCAAGAAATTATCAAGGAAAGCTTCCCTGATATTCTAGCCCCGGGGTGGGGGGTGGGGAATAGAAATTAGAAGAATCCACCAATCACTTCCTGAAAGAGATTCGAAAGGGGAAACTTCCCAGGAATATTATAGCCAAATTACAGAGTTTCTAGATCAAGGAGAAAATATTGAAAGTAGCCAGAAAGTAACAATTCGAGTAACATGGAACAAGAATCGTGGAATACAAGATTTAGTAGCTTCTACATTAAAGAATTAGAGAGCTTGGAATATGATATCCTGGAGATCAAAGGAGCTAGCATTCAAACCAAGATTCACCTACACAGCAAAACTGTGTCTAATGCATGAGGGGAAAAAGTGATTTTCAATGAGATAGACCAAGTTCATGCATACTTGAAAAAAGACCTGAGCTAAATAGAAAACTTAGCTTTTAAATACAAGATTCAAAGAAGCATGAAAAAGTAAATAGGAAATACGAATCATAAGGAACTTATTAAAGTTAAACTGTTTACATTCCTACATGGAAAGATGATATTTGTAACTCATAAGAACTTTCTTATTATTAGGGTAGTTAAAGGGAATACACATATATTTTGACAGAGGGCACAGATGTGAGTTGAATATGAAGGGATGATATCTAAAAAATAAAATTAATGGGTGAGAGAGGAATGCACTGGGAGAAAGAGAAAAGGAGAGGTAGAGTGGGGTAAACTATCACACTTAAAAGAACAAGAAAAAAACTTTTATATTGGAGGGGAAGAGAGGAGAGGTGAGAGGGAATAAGTGAACCTTAACCTCATCAGAATTGGTTTAAAGAGGGAAAAACATACACCCTCAATTGCATATAGAAATTTATCTTACCATACAGGAAAGCAGGGGGGAAGGGGATAAGACAAGGCGGGGGTGATAAAAGGGAGGACAGATTTGGGGAGGGGATAATCAGAAGCACACACGTTTAAGGAGGAACAGAGTGAAAGGAGAGAATAGAATAAATAGGGGGCAGGATAGGATGGAAGGAAATATAATTAGTCTTTCACAACATGACTATTATGGAAATGTTTTGCATGACTACACATATATAACCTATGAATTGCTTGCCTTCTCAAAGGCGGGGGTGGTCAGGGAGGGTCAAAGTTGAGAATTTAGAACTCAAAGTTTCTAAAATGAATGTTAAAAAATCATTTTACATGTAACTGCAGAATTAAGATACACAGCCAATGAGGTATAGAAATTTATCTTACCCTACAAGAAAATAGAAAGAGAAGAGGATAAGAGAGGTGAGTTGGTGATAGAAGGGAGGGCAGTTTGGGGGATTTTGAGGAGGGACAGGCTGAAAGGAGAGAGAGAATAGAATAAAAGGGAGTAGGGGGAATAGGATGGAGGGAAATACAGTTAGCAATAGTAATGATGAAAAAAAAATTTTGAAGCAAATTTCTCTGATAAAAGCCTCATTTCTCTAACATATAGAGAACTGTGTCAAGTTTATAAAAATCAGAACCATTCCTCAATTGATAAATGATCAAAAGACATAATCAGTTTTCAGATGAAGTAATCAAGGCTATCTAGAGCCATATGGAAAAATATTCTAACTTACTATTGTTTGGAAAAATGCAAATTAAAACAATTCTGAGGCACTACCTCATAGCTAATAGTTTGGCTAATAGGATAGAAAAGGTAAGTGACAAATACTGAAGAGGATGTGGGAAAAATGAGACATCTGTGTACTGTTGTTGGAGTTGTGAATTGATTAAATCATTCTATAGAGCAATTTTGAACTATGCCCAAAGGGCTATAAAACCCTGCATACCCTTTGACCTGGCAATACCACTACTAGGTCTGTATCCCAAAAACGATAAAAAGCAAAAAAGAAAAGGACATATATGTACAAAAATATTTATAGCAGCTCTTTTCTTTAGGTAAAGAATTAGAAATTAAGGGAATGTCCATCAATTGGGGAAAGGCTGAACAAGTTCTATGTAACTATGATGGGATACGATTGTAATATAAGAAATGATGAACAGGATGCTCTCAGAAAAACCTGGAAAGACTTTCATAGGTTGATGCAAAGTGAAATGTACAGGGTACAAAGTAACAGCAATATTGTATGATGATCAGCTGTTAATGACTTAACTATTTATTCTTGGCAATACAACAATCCATGATAACTCTGAAGGACTTAGGATAAAAATGCTATCCATCCCCAGAGGAAGAACTGATGGTGTCTGAATGCAGATTGAAGCATGCTTTTATTTTTTTAACTTATCTTTCTTGAGTTTGGTCTATACATTCTTTCATAACATGATTATTATGGATAGGTTTTGCATGACTACACATATATAACCTATAGGGAATTGCTTGCCTTCTCAATGGGGGGTGGGGGTGGAGAGGGAGGAGGGGAGAGAAGTTGAAACTCACAGTTCTAAAAACAAATGTAAAAAATTGTTTTTACATGTAACTGGGGAAAATTAAATACTAAATGAAAATAAATTTTAAAAAGATTCAATGGTAGGTGAATGTGTGAGTGACTGAGAGAAACCTATATTTTTTATAAAAACAAAAAACATGAATAAAATTTTTAGAAATAATGATACTTGTCTTATCTACCTCACAGAGTTTCAAAAAACCCTTTGTAAAGCTTAAAACATAATATAAAGGTATATAATTATTAAGGGAGAATTGCTCATCATGCTTCAAGCTATAAAGAAGACACTTTTCTTGGAATTTTTAATAGTAACTCTATTGCTTCTTTTAAAAACCACAAGAAATTACAGACATTTTCTGACTGGAATTAACATTCATTTGAGTGCTCCATTTTTTTCCCAAGGAGAAGGGATTTTTTTAAACCACAGGTTTATGTAAGGATTTATTTTCAAAGAACACATCTTTTAGTAAGCAGACATTATTGATTTTTGAACTGACATTTTCTTAATACTCATGCATTTTTTTAACATGAGCATAATAAATATTTTAAACAAATACTCCAAGGTTCGCTGCATATAATTTCAGGTTGTTGGGTTTTTTTTCAGAAACACTGCACTAAAATCCTGCCAGGCTATATGAATCTAAAGCTAGGTGGAGTGTTATGAACTGATTCAATGTATTAGAATTTGGTCTCTCAATTTCATGCTACTCCTAGTGGCTTGAGCTGTTTGACCTTAATCAAGATGATGTTTCCGATTCCTAGGAAAAAAAACATGTCATGATGTAATCGTGGCCACTTGTATCTCCTCACAGCCCATCTGGTCAGAAGAAAAATGAGTACAGCTTGAATGAGCCACTATGACTGTTCTCATGCCCAGCTTAGACCCGGATGATTCAATAGCAATTCGTGTGTGAAATCCAAATAAACACAAACATTGATTAGAATTTTTCTTGTTCTAAGTTTGGGCACAAATTTTATGAAAAATAATGGTTTTTACTGATATGACAGACCAAATATTTATTGTATTTGTATCTGTGCATAGCATATACACATATATAGAATATACACATATATCATATATACATTCATATACATCACTTAAGTATGCCTACGGCTAGAAACATATAAGATTACATAGGAAACTTGATAAACAAAAAAAAAGATTAAAATGTAAGTTAAATATCTGAAAACCATATGTAGATAATAATTATAGATGTGGTAAAGGTTTAAAAAATTCTGATATTTGCTTGAGTTGCTTTTATTCTATTATAAGATTTGTGAGCTATTAATTGAAGAGAGAGAGGCAATCTTATCATAATAAATAGAAAGCTGCTTTCAGAGCCAGGAGGACCTGGATTCAAATACAGCCTGTGATACTAGGTCACAATTTCTCAGTGCTCCAGGCACTTCTATAAGACTATAATTTGCAGAGTAGGTGCTGATATGCATTGATAGAGGGAATTTCTTCACCCAGGAGCTCCCTACACCAATGAAATCCCAGGTCTAGTCCCTCTCCTAATTGGAAGAGACAATGTAGTTCAGTAAGAAATGAAATCAAATCCCCCAACCACAGGGCAGATACAGATGTCCTCTCTTGTCAGCCATGAGGATTCTTTTAATTGACTGCTGAGGTTTCTATTTCTGTGTCTATACTAAAAATACCAATCTCTAGACCTTAGGTCTCATCTTTCTACTGACCTCTGAATTCTGGAGTGTCAGTGGGGTGATTCTCTTCCTCCATTGGGCCCTATCTATGACTTCATCCTTCCTATGCAAGTCTGTGTCTGATGGGACTGCCTTCTATTTGTTTCCCCTTTTCTTTGGTATAAGGTCCTGTGAGCTCTTGAATGGCAGCTGTTATATTCCTTACTCCTGATCACTCAAATGGCAGGTTATTGATTACTAAAGCAGTTATGTCTGAAACAATGGCAAAGACAGATCATCCTAGAGGAAAAGAGTCTACCATGAGGAAAGAGACCACTGAAAGAAAGAGTCCATTTAGCACTGATTATAAAGTCAATCTTAAGTGTTAGAACCAAGAGGAATGGCAGGTGATTTAGAAGAATTTCTCTCCCTCTCCCCAACAAACATGTATATATACACATACGCACATACACACAAATATAGTGTCACCACCAACGGGGGTTAGGGCTCAGTGTTATTTTAAACTTTACACTCTGTTAAATTAAAAAAAGTAAATATTGTATATTTGGAAGTAACACGGCGTATCTGGGTGGTTGTTACCTTTCAGTACAATGTAGAGAGTTCAGCTTCCAGGTTCCTTTTTTCCCCTAGAGTCTGCAATTTCTTGACAGAAAGATCATTACATTGCAATGGAGATTCCCAGCAGGTGCCTGGAAGAACAGCTCATCACTATTACCCTCCTACAGTGAGGAGGTCAATAGGTGGTTTGGTTGATGCTTGAGTAGCGTTTGCATGAGACAAGGTCATACAACCCTGAAAAATTAAAAATGAGAGGCACGAAACCATGAGACAATAATGCCCATGTGTATTCTGAGTGAAGAGACACTGAAAAACTGTTAGGCCTCATAGATAATCTGATCCTTATAATTTGTTTAGAAGGAATGAATGAATGAATGAATGAATGAATGAATGAATGAATGAAAAAAAATTATTAAGCCTTCACTGTGGGCCAAGCAATGGGCTAAACGCTGGGGATACAAACAGGAAAAGTAAGACTCCCTGCTCTCAAGGAGCCATATAGCTAGGAAGGGATGGCGTTGGGATAGGGGGTGGCTGGAAGAAAAGCAACAAATAAATGAAAGTTCACCTGCAGGGAAGATAGAAAAGCCCAGGAGTACTTCGAGATCAGAGGTGGAGTTGCTGATGGTAAGGCCCAGCAAGCATTAGATCCTTAAATGGTAACATTGGCAGTGCCTGGAAATTACAGGGCTTAGAGATAGGGCAGATAGTAAGGCTTAGAGGATCTTAGTAGACTGTGGTAGTATGTTGTTAAGCAAAATTGTCTCATTAGCATGGCTTTTGTTTCTTTTGAGTGGAAGTACTTTCAGCTGTTAAGTGCTAAGCCCCAGGCCCAGGGCCCTGTCAGTTGTGAAACCTGTGTGGGTGTGGATTGGTGACTTTGGAGGGGCCAGCTCAGGAACCAATG
>JAQQSZ010008745.1:0-12958 GCA_028646595.1 Phalanger gymnotis
GGGAGAGAATTTGGAACTCAAAGTTTTAAAAAATAGATATTCAAAAACAAAAAAGTTTTCTTTTTTCATGCAACTAGAAAATAAGATACACAGGCAATGGGGTGTAGAAATTTATCTTGCCCTACAAGAAAGGAAGGGAAAAGGGGATGGGAGGGGAGTGGGGTGACAGAAGGGAGGGCTGACTGGGAAGCAGGGCAACCAGAATGCATGCCATCTTGGAGTGGGGGGGTAGAAATGGGGAGAAAATTTGTAATTCAAACTCCTGTGAAAATCAATGCTGAAAACTAAACATATTAAATTAAAAAAACAAACAAACAAACAAAAAAAAGAAAACCCCAAACGAAGTTAAGAGGAGTCAGATATGCCTGAACAACAAAAGGACTTGCACTCAAGTCTTGAAGTCAAATTGGCTGTACCTGCACATCGGGTGACCTTATACAGATAAATCAGTTTGGACACTGTCATTCAAGAAACAATCAGCAAACAGGACAGAGCACTGAATTAAGAGTGAAGCTCTGATCTGAATTCCTCAGCTGGCTCTGCCCCCAAGCCACTTGTGTGGGCAGAGGCACTCCTTCCCCTCTTTGGGCCCCAGTTTCTTCATCTATAAAATGAAGGAATTGGACTGGATGATCTCCAAAGTCCCTTCCAATTCTAAAACGGCAAATTTTATTGTGTTTTTTTTTTCTCCCATGGGCACCACAACTTTTTGATGACTAGTTTTGATGGTCTTGCCCCCCTTTTGGGGGGTCATTGTTCTATTTCTATAGAACTAAAAAGGGCAGTGAAAACTCTTCACTATTTGCCCCAGCCCCTCCCCACCTTTCCTGTCCTCTCATACCTTATTTAGACCATTGACACTGGCCTCCTGGATGTCCCCTCCTTAAGACACTCCATCTTCAGACTCCAGACATTTCCAGTGGCTGTCCCCCATGCCTAGAATAGTCTACCTCCTCGTCTTTGCCTCCTGGCTTCCTTCAAGTCCCAAATAATTGCATCTTCTACAAAAAGCCTTTCCTGATACCAGTAATTTTCCCTCTGAAACAAAAAAACTGGAACCCAAGTTTCCTAATTCCCTGGCCAGGGAACTCTCCTCTCTGCCAGTGGTCCTCAAAGGGTGTGCTGGTAAACACAGTAGCTTCACTAGGTGTGCCCCAGATGCTACTGAACTCACATTTGCAACTGCATGATTAAGTCTCTGGACTCTCCTGTAGAATCTTCTAGGTTTCTGCCATAAGTAAAACAAGTTTGAGAAATGCTGAACTATACCACAGCAGTGAGATTATCTTGTCCATCTCCACAGGCTACGGTTAAGACTCACACATTATCCAGATGTGAATCTTGAGGTGTCTCCAGTTAGCACACCCAACTTTATGAGATTAACTTGTGGACACTTTGGGCCCTAAGGTGATGAGTGAGATGGCAGGTTAGTTTCAATGAATAGGGACTTACGATGGCAAGGGGTCCAGGGTGATCGAATCCAGAGAGAGGGGCACCTGGGGCTCAGGGGGTTTCAGAGCTTGCTCTCTAAATGAAGGAAAAGGGACAAGATGATTTGAAAAGGCAACAGAGTAAAAATAATTTTCTAAAGTCGGTAAATATGTTGGGGGCTGGGGTAAGAGAGGCAGAGAGAGAGAGGAAAAGAGGCAAAAAGAAAGAGAAAGAGACAGAGAGACAGAGACAGATGCAAGACCCTTTATAAACAGGAATTATTTTTAAAGGATAATAAAATGAACTAAAAGAAAACTGAACACAAAGTAGAGTCAAATAAAACCCAATGAAGGAGAGAGGGGAAGAGAAAAATTATCACTATGTGGAACAAAGCAGAAAGACCGTTTCTTCTCACATGGCCTTTGTCAGCATTCCATTAAGCGCTGGAAACAAAAGGCTGAAAGGAGAAACATCTAACAATGGTCCATTGTCAGGCTTTGTGTGTGAGGGCAAGCAGAGAGGCCCAAGGAGACAAGGACTGAGATTGTCAACTGTAATTACTCTGACTAGTGCCACAGCTCTAGAAAGACTCACTGAGGGAATTAGGAGAAGAAGTCAATAAAAATCGACAAAAAGCCGACACAGCGGCTTCCCTGAGAGCAGCTGAGAAGCGAAGAATGGACCACTTTAGAGCAAGGGCCCTGCACAGCCTTACTGGCTTTAGACATATTTAGGAGAGACTGCCAAAAGATTTGATAGTTACATATTAGCCACTATCTCAAGGTCTCTTGTGTTTACTTATCCTTATTAAGTATCATAAGATGTTAGAACTGGAAGGAACTTTATAGAACATCTGAACTAATACTGTCATTGTACAGAATTAAAAACATAAGTTTTGGGGACGGCCAATAGCTTCATAACTCGTGCATAATCACACCAGTAAATTATAAATACTCAAAGCGCTGCAGTTCTTTTTTAAAGGTTTATAAAGCATTTTTCTTCTCAAGAATCCTCTGAGGTAAGCAGTTCAAATATCACAGCCAGAGAACACTCTGAGATGGGGGCTCAAGCTGATAGTATTAGGGGATCACCCCAAAGCCTCCAGACTACACCTACCTAGAACCCTGAAGGGAACATGTAGCATTGGCTGGGAGAACTTCTCATCAATGCGCACAGAAGTTGGGACAAGAATGCTTCTGTGCTAGCAAAAGCAACATATAAGAAGCATAATCAGTGGTCCCACAAATTGTTTCATATTCAGATGGTTTTAATTACTAACCTCTGATGTGGTATGATGGTAGACAGTGCCAGTTTGTCTTATGGTCAATGTGTACTTGTGAGAGGCTTTTGTGTTTCAGTATTTTTTTGCTACGTAATTACCAGTATCGTGTCTGAAAAAAAATTTCCCCATATTGCTGAGGAAACTGAAGCTCAGTGAGGCAAGGTCTTGTTCATGGCTACACATTTACTAAAGATTCAGAGCCAACCTGTTTACAAGTATTTGTTTAAGTGCCTAGCCAGAACTCAGGGCAGCTAGGTGGTTCAGTGAATAGAGCGTTGGGCCTGGAATCTTCATGAGTTCAAATCCAGCCTCAGTTCCTTACTAGCTGTGTGACCTTGGGCAAGTCACTTCACCCTATTTGCCTCGGTTTCTCATCTGCAAAATGAGCTGGAGAAGGAAATGCCAAATCATTCCAGTACACTTGCCAGGAAAACCCCAAATGGAGTCATGAAGAGTCGAACACTACCGAAAATGACTGAATAGCACCATCACCCAGAACTCATGTGATATGGTGAAGAAAAGACACTAGACTTGGAATCAGAGGGTCTGGGTTCAAATCCTCAAAATGCTACCTTTTTCTGTCATGGGCAAGTCACTCAGTCTTTCAGCTATAAAATGAGGCAGTTGAGAAAGATGGGTTCATTTTTTTAGGTCTCTCCCAGCTCTAAATCCTAAGATCCCATCTCCATAAACTGAGAAACAGTGTTTATTCAATTAATTTCAGGCTCATTGGCTGATTTCCTTCAGTTCCTATTTACTATCTTTTCCTTCTGCTAAGAGGACATGTTTTGACCAGCATAGCCATAGGCAAAGTTCATGGAGACAAGAAAACTTAAGGAAAATATGTGAATGAATCACACAAGCATGTGCTAGAGCTAGAAGAGAAATCCCAGAGATCATCTAGTTTATTCTCTTCATTTTATAAAGGGGGAAAATTGAGGATTAGAGAGATCAAGAGACTTGCCCAAGGTCACACAGTTAAAAGTGGCAGAGAAAATCCTGGTCTGTAGATTGTCTGGGCAAGGGTTCCTTCAAAGACAGCGAACAAATGGCAATTTGATTGCTATCTCCTGATTCTCTGTACTTCTGGTGCAATGATCTGGACGTCAATTCCTTTACTCAACATTTATTAAAGTTTTTTTTATTATGCACAAGGTTTATGCTCAGAACTGAGAAGGACATGGACTGTGGTGTGACAGTAAATGATGAACAACTAGCTCTCTGAAAAAAAATGTATGCATGACACACCTTTATTGTCCATTATTAATATTTCTCCAACACTTTATTAAGTCTTGACAATCAACAAAACAATAAGGCAAGCCCTAATTTGTAGAATTTGCCCATCTCTGAGGTATAGACAGTCACACTGAAAATTTAATTATAGGCTCTTGGTGGAGTTGGCTCCAGCACACCCTTGGATACAGAGATGGATGAGACAAGGTCCCTGTCTTCAAGAGAACTTATACACTAGTCAGGTAATAAGCATATATATAGATATATACATACATACATGCATACATTCATATATCAATATTAGACAACACATAAAATCACAAAGGCGCAAGAGAGATCTGAACAAAGTTCTATGAGAATTTAGAGGAGGGAGAGACCCTTGCCCCCTGGCTCCCTCGGTGAGGGAAAAGGAAGGCAGTTTGATTCTTTGGGAAGAGCACTAAACAAAGCATCAAGGGACTTGAGCTCAAGTTTGATGTTCCTATGTGAATTTAAACAAGTCTCTTTGTCTCTTCCTCTGTTTGGACATGGTCATCTTTAAAGTCATTCTAGTTCTAATAGTCCAATTTTATCCCTTCACCACAGGGCTGGACTTCTGTATACGGCAATTGGCACAGCAAGGTATGTGCATGAATTCTTATAGAAATTATCTTTTGCTGTAAGATACTCCTTGCTATCTGGAGTCTGGTGATGCTGCTGCTGTTTGCAGAGATGAGCACTCCTTCCCCCTGCTACCTGCTTTGCATGCTGCCATCTTTATCCAGCTTTAGCCTCTCCTATCTCCAGGCCCTCTCACCCCCTGGTGCCTTCTGAGACCCTTTCATTAACAAACTTCTCTTTCATATTCTTTTCATCTTGCATTCATTGAAACATAGCTTTCCCTGGGAGATGTCTGATCCTTCACCACCTTTCTCCAGTGCTAGCTGTTCCATCTTTCATGTTCCCTGACATTACAGGCTAGAGGAGGGGCTGGCATAGTCCTCGCTCCCCACACCCATTTCCAAACTCTTCTCTGCTGCCATTAACAAGTGATATCTCCTCCTTTGAAGTTTCCTCCAAATGCCTATCCAAATTCTTCTTATTATCAGACTCCTAGCCACTTTCTATTTCAAGGAATTTAGTACCTAGATCCCAATATTCATCTCAGACCCAACCCTGGCTTCGTACTTACATGCTGATGTCCTTTCAAACAACCTAGCCTCCCCAGTACACCAAATGCCTCAACTCCAGTGACTTACCTGCAGGAGTGGTCACAGCTCAGATCTTCACCCCTACCTGAAACTATACTAACTCCACGATCCTTGAATTCTCAAATTCTCCACTTTGATCATAATCTCCTGTCCTCCCATCACTTCCTCTTCCTTCTTAAACCTATTTATTGCAACCATCATTCCCTCTATTCCCTCCTTTCATTGTGTTCTACCAGCCAATCACACCTACTATTTTCAGATTTTAGCCTATAGGTAACCAGCTCAACTACTTTCCACATACATATACATACACACATAAATGTGTGTGTACCCCAGTCAGCAAGGCTTCCCTTGTAACAAAGTTTTTTAAACTCCACAGTTCAGCAAAAAACAATATATTAATTGTCTCTGGCCATATTGGCAACATTCCATATCCATAGTTTTCCACCTCTCTAATGAAACGAGGAAGTTACATTTTATTATCTTCTCCCTAGGGCCAAGCTGATTGTAATAATCATGTAAACATTATTACATGATCATACAGTGTCCAGCTATGTATTATTTTTCTGTCTGGTATATAGTAAGCACATAATACATGCTGGTTGACTTTTTACCTAGTTGGAGTCATGTGAATATTATCCTCCTAGTTCTGTTTACTCACCTTGTACCAGTTCATGTACTTCTTTCCATGTTTTTCTGTGTTCTTTATACTCCTCCTTTCTTATAACATGGTAATATTAGGTTACATTTAAGTTCCACAATTTGTTTGGCCATTCCTCAATAGATGGGCACCACTTTTTTCTTCTAGTTCTTTGCTATCACAAAAAAATAAAAGTTGATATAATTGTGATGACAAATTTTGGCCCTAAAAAAGGTGAGAAGAAACACCTTTGTCCCTTCTCTGTAGAGGCGCAGAGCACAGAGGATATAGAGCACTGCACATACTGCCAGCCTTGGTTGATGTCATGGAGAGTTTTGTGGGACTGCCTCTTTCTTTCTCTTTCTTTCTTTCTCTTTGTTTCTTCCTTCCTTCTTTCTTTCTCTCTCTTCCTTCATTCCTTCTTATGCTTTGTTGTACAACAAATATGGCATATTTAGACAACAATGGCATATTTAGAAGAAATGAGTGAATATTACAAAGAGGAAAATGTAGGCTTGATGTAAGAAAAAATTTCTTAGCAGTTGGAGCTATCTCAAAGTGGAATGGGATTTCCCCCTCTGGATAGGGAAGGAGCGAGGGATACATTCAAAAATGAAGGTGACATAAAAACAGAAGATATCAAATAAAAATTTAAACATCTTAGTTCTCATTCATATAATCTTTTATGGTTCATAGAGGATGTTTTCATACATTATCTCACTACAGTATCACAAGTCTGTGAGCTAGGAACTACATGGATTATTATTTCAGTTTTACAAATGAAGAAAGCAAAACTCAGGGAAGTTAAGACATTTACATGTGTCACACAACTAGTGCCAGGTGAGACTGATTGATTGATCTATATCTGATCTCCCATTTCTATGTCCAATGTTTTTTCCACTATACTACACTGTGCTTTTAAGAAGTGAGAGATAATAAAATAATCCTCTGTTTAGCTTTTAAAGCGCTTTGTAACCTATCTCCTTCATACCTTTCCAGTCTTTTATACCTTAGTCTCTTCCACATAGGCAATGATTCAGAGACACTGGCTTCCTTGTTGTTGCATGAACATAACAGTCTTCCAATTCTACATTTTCCCTCTCTATGCCCTACACTTCGAACTCTCTTCCTCCTTGACTCTCCCTCCTGAATTCCCTGGTTTCTTCAAGTCTCAGCTGAGCCTTTCTGGATCCCCTTAATGCTGGCACCTTCCCTTTGGGATCATCTCCAATTTATCCTGTATGTAACTTGTTTGTTCAGAGTTGTTTGCATGTTTTTCTCCTATTAGACTAGGAGCTCCTTGAAAGCAGCGACTAGGTTTTTTTCTGTCTTTTCTTGTATCCTCAGCTCTTAGTACAGTGCCAGGAACATAACAGGTGCCTTTTGACTTAATTTGTCAAAGATGAGTCACGTCTGTTACTTCTAAGACATGGAAGGTAGTAACATGGCCCTGCTTCTGTACTGGAGGTTAGGTAAGTATTCTGTTAGTTTTCATCTCTTTATGGTATATTCTTTCTCTCCAACTGGAATGTAAGGTCTTTGTGGGCAAGGAACAGATTTAGAAAAGAGGCTATAGCAGCTGTCTACATGTATTTGAAGGGTTGTTATGTAACATGAAAGAGGGATTGGTCTTGTGCTGTCTGGTGCAGAGCAAAATGTAGATTTAGAAGAAATGGGTGGATATTGCAAAGAGGAAAATCTGGGCTTGATGTAAGAAAAAAAAAGTCCCAGAATTTGGAACTATCATAAAGTGGAATGGCTTTCCTCCTGAGGTAGCGGGTTTCCCCTTAATTGACAACACATTGGATGACCAGTCATGTTTGAGAGGGGAGCTTTGTTTCCCTATACAGTGGACTAGTTGGTCTGTGAGGTCCCTTTCCATTGTGAGAATTTGTGATTCCATGATGGCATCATATATCTCTTTGTATTCTAATGCCTGGCACATAGCAGACATTTCTTGAACATTTGTTATTGATGGCTGCTGCCAGTCTAATCTGTGACTGTGGACGAAGGGAAGAGATTTGGTTCTACCAATCTGGTGCATTAACTTTCATTTATTCAATAAGCATTTAATAAGTGCCTTGTATATGCTAGGGCCTATGCTAGGTGCTAGGGATACAAAGACCAAAACCAAACCATCCCTGCCCTCAAGCAGCTTACAGTCTTTCAGGGAAAACAGCATGAACACAGATAAGTAAATAAAAAATATTTACAAAGTAAATACTGAGAAATTGTAGAGGTCAAAGGCCACTGTTGGGAGGGAGAGGGGATCCTGATAGGCCTTGCATAGGAGGTGACATTTGAAAGAGTTTTGAAGGAATCTAAGGATTGTATGGGAGGAGGGAGAAAGAATGTCCTTTGAGTAATACCAAGTAAGCCAGTTTGGCTGCAAGGTAGAGTTCAGGAACCAATCAATCAATAAGAATTTATTAAATGTTTACTATCTGCCAGGCATTGTGCTGGGCTCTGGGGATATAAAGAAGGCTAAGTTAATGGGCAATGCAACTGGAATAGCCAGCAGGGAGTCAGAAAATAAAGAGCTTCAAGTGCCAAAAATAGGAATTTGTATTTTGTCTTAGGGGCAATCAGTGATTAAGCCCCAGATGAGAAACTAGCTCAGCATAAGTAGGGCAACCAAGAGCCATCTACCTTGCCATGGGGCTCATCTGGTATTGGGTATAGTACTCAAAGACCTACCCTGCCCTTCCAGGTTCATTTGCTAAACAGAACTGGTTCCAGGCAAGAAGCAAATACTTCATCATTGTTGTTTTATTGAAAACCTCTGCCCAGAGGATACAAAGTAATCAATGCCACAATATGAAAAGTTACACAATCTAGAGACTGTTTCAAAATGATTGCATGGGATGGTGTAACTTCTGGTTTTTAGCTCCAAAAAGCTTGTGGTAGGGGCTGGGATAAGAGGAGGATGGTGGGAAGACCCCTTTGAAAACTGGAAACACACAATGCACTTGGGTTATGGGATGATAACAGTAACAGCAATGAGAGTTGATATAAGGTAATTTTTAGTGCTTTTAATACATTGTCTCACCTGATTCTTACAGCAGCCCTGGAGGAGAACAGAATAAGGACAATCACTACCTTGTTAAAAACAACAATAATGATGGCGATGGTGATGGCAGATGGCGCTTTAAGGATGGCAAGAACGTTCCAGGTATTATCTCACTTGATTCATGTGATACCCTGCAAGGTAGGTGCTATTATTATCCCCATTTTTATAGATGAGGAAACCGAGGCTGACATTGATTACATGACTTGTCCAGTGTCACCCAGATAGTGAGTACTTAAAGCTAGATCTAAACTCTGGAAATTCTGACTCTGGCCAGCACTTTATCTAATTTGCCACTTATCTGATGAAGAAACAGGTCTAGAGAAGAAATGTGAGTTGCCCAAGGTCACATAGGAAATCATTGCTGGAGTTGGGATTTGGAATTCAAGTCCTGAGCTCATTTCCCTATACCACGCCCCCTCCTCCCAACTATCAAACCCAGTTCTAGATTCTGTTTCACCACAGTCAATATTCTGCCATTTTTCTGTTCCCCCCTCAGGGGCCCCTTCATTGCCTGAATAAGAGTTAGTTATGCCAACAGGGAAGGAAGGAGAGACAAATCAAATCAATTAGAATCCAGTAAGCATCTACTATGTGATGGGCACTGGGCTCAGGGCTTGGGATACAAAGACACAAAACAAAATCGTCCATACCTTCAAAGAGCTTACATTGTACCAGAGAGAAACCACATGTATAAAGATGTGTAAATATAAAATATATACAGAGCAAACTAAAGTGTTACAGGGAAGGGCAGAATTGTTAACAATGGGAAAGGTTGGCAAAGGCCTTGCCATCAGATGTGGCCCTAGAGATAAGGCTCAAGTGGAGAAAGACCATTTAAGAGGAGGAGGAGGAGAAGAGCGAGAACATTCTAAGCTTAGGGAAAAGTCTTGCAAAGACATGGAGATGGGAGATGGAATATCATGTGCAGGGGACAATTAGTCTGGAATGGTGAGCAGGTGAGGAGAAGGAAAACTAGTTTGGAAGGATAGGTAAGTGTTAGATTGTGAAGAATATTAAGGGCCAAACTAGAGAATTTGCATTTTATCATAGAGCCAACAGGAAGCCAATGAAGTTTCTTGTACAGAGGAGGGATAAAGTTAGGTCTGGGCTTTAGGCAGTGGTGTGCTGGTAAATGTTTAACAACCAGCATTCTGTGAGAGAAGAGAGGACTCATAACACACTTTTAAGTTTAATTCGCATCATTAATATCTTCTTCATCCCTTCTTAAGTCTAGACTAGACAATCAACATAACAATAAGCCCTGCCTTTTAGCATTTGTCCATTTCTGAGGTGTAAATGCTCACACTGAAATTTTAACAATCAGCAGTTTGAACTGGATCCACCCTAACCGTGGCTTCAGGAGTATTAGTCTGGGCTTTTTCCTCTTCAAGAGATGGTACCGATAAATATTAACAAATAGTTCAGTATCTTAATCTTATCTCGGCACCATAATTGTTCCTATAGCTTCTAACAAAACTTGGTTGTCACAGACTCCAGATAATAGCAGTTACTTTTATACCAAAAAAAGTTGGAAAACACCAATATCAGCCTGCGGTGTGTGTCCAGGAAGAATTAGAGGTGTTTTTGCAGTGAGGCCTAAAGTTCTTATGAGGCTAAGGCAAAAACAAAACAAAACAACATGTCAGCAGGACTAATGGCAGCTTCATGTGTACTAAATATATTCATGACAAGATCAAACAGGCTTTCTTGATTGAGGAACAGAAAAGTGTTGTGAAGGTGTTGAAACACTAAGTCAAAAAAAGTAACTAAAGGAGCTGATTTTTTGAATGATTAAGAAAAATTTTTAAGTATCTATTTCAGAGTAGTATGGAGAATGGACTGAAAAGGGTATTTACTCCAGTATTCACTGGAGGCAGAAAGACCAATGAAAAAGCTGTCATAGGAGTAGAGGGAAAGGGAGACGAAGGCCTGGAATAGGGCAGTCGCTATATATACTAGAGGTAAATAGCATGTACTAAGATAAACACTGTAAATGCAAAGTATATATAAAGTAAGGGCCTCAGCATTTTCCCATCACATTAAATTTGCCTTCGGTGTGTGTAAAATGGGTCAAAACTGATTCTAAGGAATGAAACACTTTTTCTCCACTGCCTTCTCAAAACAGATTTTAACACTACACGGACAGGTACCTATAGACAAAGAGAAACATACATAGAGGCACAGGTGGAGACACAAACTCAGAACCACAAAGACACATGCAAGATATAATCACATCAATGTTTGTCCTATATGGTATAAGAATTAAAAATTAATTTCATAAGGTTAAATGAGACATTTAAAATCAGGCTAAGTTTGATGAATCCACTTATTATTATTTGGACAGCTGGGTGGCACAGTGGATACAACGCCAGTCCTGGAGCCTTCCTGTGTTCAAATATGGCCTCAGATAGTTTCTAGCTGCGTGACTCTAGACAAGTCGCTTAATCCTTTTTACCTCCATTTCCTCATGTGTAAAATGAGCTGGAGAAGGAAATGGCAAACCACTCCAGTATCTTTGCCAAAAATAACCAAAACAGGGTCATCACAAAGGCTCAGACGACTAAAGAAGAAGAAGATATTCTTTAAGAGCTAAGTGAAAATGAAAATTACTGTACAAGTAGTTGCCTGCCTACACCAAGATGTTTACCAATTGTGAGCCTCAAGCTATCCAAAAACAGTGTTTACAGAACAAATAATTCCATTGTCTTTTACTAGGAAAAAGTAATTTATAAGTAATTTTTGGATAAACATTTCACAGCAGAGGAACAGAAACACATATTTCTTAAAACACTCTTAGGATCACAGAATTACTGAAATGGACCTTAAAGGTTATATAGTTCAACCTCTACCAGTGGAATGAATCCCCCCTACAGTGTCTCCAACAAATGAGTACTCCTAGTATTGAGGAAGTTCATCACCTCCCAAGGCGGTCAGTTTTGGATAGTTATTGAACTAATCGAATAAAGGTGATGAATGGCTGTTTATCACGAGGGCCATGAGTCATTGTCTCAGCCAAAGTTCCTTTGCACTTTTGATGTTTCATGGCCCACTCTTCTCAAAAGACTATTAATTATTTAAAAATTAAACAACACTATTCTTGGCACCATGACCACCTATCTTGCTCATCTAAGAGATCCTTAAAAACTTCCATGAAGGAAGATTATGTAGAGGAGATCAGCTGCGACCCATGGAGTCTGATTCTTTCCTCTAATAATAAAGATTTTGATGAAGGCATATTTGGCTGCCTGAGGAAGAAGGTGACCCATGAGCATGGACAACAGAATGGGCAAAAAAGCTTTAGGATATTCTGTGAATGGCACATGCGTGTGTATTCGTGCATGCTTCTTACTGAAGTAAGTCCAGGTTAATCCAGCATCGTGCAAACTTTCCAACTGACTTCCAATTGAATAAGCCAATTTATTCCAAATTTTATGATGATCATTCCCTCATGAACTCTAGGACAAAATAAAAACTCCTCAGCTTGGCATTTAAAGATCTTCACAATTTAACTAAAGCCCACTCTCCCGTGCTCATTTCATTTTACTCTCCTTCACACATGCTACCATTTTGTTCAGTCATTTTTCACTCATGTCCAAGTCTTTTTTTTTCTTTATTTTAAAATACATTTAGTTTCAGCATTGATTTTCACAGGAGTTTGAATTACAAATTTTCTCCCCATTTCTACCCTCCCCCACTCCAAGATGGCACATATTCTGGTTGCCCTGTTCCCCAGTCAGCCTTCCCTTCTGTCACCCCACTTCCCTCCCATCCCCTTTTCTCTTCTTTTCTTGTAGGGCAAGATAAATTTCTACACCCCATTGCCTGTGTATCTTATTTTCTATTTGCATGCAAAAACTTTTTTTTGTTGTTTTTGAACATCTGTTTTTAAAACTTTGAGTTCCAAATTCTCTCCCCTCTTCCCTTCCCACCCACCCTCCCTAAGAAGTCAAGCAATTCAATATAGGCCACATGCGTGTCATTATGTATAACCCTTCCACAATACTCACGTTGTGAAAGACTAACTACATTTTGCTCCTTCCTAACCCATCCCCTTTTATTGAATTTACTCCCTTGACCCTGTCCCTTTTCAAAAGTGTTTGTTTTTGATTACC
>JAQQSZ010008746.1:0-12957 GCA_028646595.1 Phalanger gymnotis
TAGATGTTTTCATGATGATTTCCCCCAAAAGAATGTAAACTTCCTAAATACAGTCTCTGTCTCTGTATATGCCCCATCTATCAGAACGGCTGTCATATGAGCACTTAACCGATTCATGTTAATTAACCAGTGGCTTAGTGATCAAATGCCCACTTGACCATAGGGTGGGAATGATTTCTTGGAGAGTAGAATTTCTCCCAAGAATGCTTACCTGGATAAAAACCATACCCTCACTAAGAGAAGCATAGATTTAGAGCTAGAAGCAACTGCAGAGATCGCCTAATCCAAGTTCCTTGTTAAACATGCCAAATTAATTTCCAAATGTCAAGGTAATTATTAGCAGAACTGAGATTTGACCCCAGGTCTTCTGATCCCAAATCCATTGTTCTTGACATTACACTAAGTTGTTTTTTCTGGCGAGAGAGTTCTTGAAGGTATCAATCTCACATTGCCATAGTCTCCGTCTACCACTGGAAGGTATATGTAGTTTTAATTAATCTGCATTTCCTTTCACTGGAACAATTATCAAAACCAAAGTCTTTAGGGAAGAAAATTTATAGAAATGAAGAGTGCCTAGTTCCCTAATGCTTTTCTTTCTCAGCCCAAATCTAAAGTGGAAAAATCTCAATGGTTTAGGGTATCCCAGGAACCTCACAGTTACTCTGAGGTCAGCAACTGACCTAATTAAAAGGCATTTTCTCAAATGGAGAAAGAAAGAACAAAGAATTAATCTTTCATGTCTATTAAGAAGAAAACAGTATTTGTCAACAAAACTTGTTCCTAAGCCACAGAGCAAATTATGTAATCTTCCAAACACATTATTTAAATGTGTTTAACTATTATATAAGCCTTAAGAATGGAATTTGAAGGGCAGCTAGGTGGTACAGTGAGTACAGCATGGCCCCTGAAGTCAGGAGGACCTGAGTTCTAATCCGGCCTCAGACACTTGACATATCCACTAGTTGTGTGACCTTGGGGAAGTTACCTAACCCCAAATGCCCTGCCTTCCCCACTCCAAAAAAAAAAAAAAAAAAAAAAAAAAGAATGGAATTTGAATATAAATTATTTTTGTTTTAGTCTGGGCTTCTATTGCATCAGTATAGAAAATCCTCAATTAGAACCTTCCCTCCATGAAAACTGTCAGCTCATCATTTACAATCATAGAGAGTTGTGTAAGGCACAGAGAAGTTAAGTACATGTGACCACACAGTTAGACATGTTAGAGGCAGGATCTGGAATCCCGGAGATTTCCTGATTCCAATCAGGATCATATATCTATAGACTGAAACATGCTGCTAATTGTTATATGTTAACTTTTATAGTTTAGGTAAGACAAGACTTAATTTATGATAACAGTAGGTGTCCATTTTGCCAAGCAGATTACAATAATCTATTATTGTGAAACCTGGGACTCAAGACCTACAAAGTCAGTGCCTCCAAATAACTACTTGCATTAAGGAATTGATATAATCTAAATTATGAGCACCTGAACACTATGATGATGTATATCCTTTCATAAATAGTAGTCTCAAAATAAAACACGAGCCTCAGGAATTTGTGAAGACAGAAATGTTTCATTATGCAGCATCTTAAGAAGTTCACTCCAGGCCAATTTCCATATATAAAACAGCACAGAAAATCCCTATATTCAGCCAAGTATTAATTTCAATTTTATTCAATAAAATTATTGTGTACCTGAGAGAAACTGCATGAGGCCCATATATTTCTCTCACTGCTGTCAAATCAGCTTCCAGCTGTGGGTGTTTGTGAAGTTCCCCATCATAGTTCACCTAGTGAAAATGACTGATTTAGAAATTACTTGGTACTTGGATGTTGGAGAAACCAAAATAATCATGAATAAAAATGGTTTGCTAGACAAATCACCTTGTCAACCCAATGTACTATGGATCTACTCCAATATTCTGCATCTGCTTGATGTAGAAAGAAAGTGACTCAACACTACATTTTCCTTGAATTCTTTAAAGACACAAAGGGTTTAGAATAATTCAATGCTTTTTATAAAATATTAAAAATAAGATTACTTTGATTCCCCAGGAGTTGAATTTGAGGAAGTAAAACATAGCATATAACAAAATGTCAGAAAAATTCCACAATTCTCTAGACATAAAAAACAAGGCATTTTCATATCCCATCTGCAAAATGTCTATACAGAAGTAACAGTCATGCAATTTTAAATTTCTTTCTAAAGGGAAAACTAGTAGAGTTACGATACACCAATACTTTAACCTGACTTACTGGCTAAAGCAGCCATCAGTTTCCACAAGAGGATATCAACAAATTATGTGTTGGTATTGTTATAAATCAGAAAAAACTTTTACATTTTGATATCCTACCTTCTCCAACCTTTACATCATTTCCAAAGACTGAAACTAAGAATATTCTCCCAAATCTGTGTTTCTGAATAGTGCATCTTATAATTTTATTATTTTATGCTTTTCTTTCATTAACTTTAGAGACCAAAAGAAACTATAAAATAGATATTTAATAGTGCCATTATCAAACGAGACTTAATAGGAGTTAGTCAAAGTGCACAAATAGAAAACCAGAAGCATATTTATTGTTAACATTCTTTTCATTGTTCTAAGGACAACAATTTGTTAGCTGAAATTCAATCCCCATCTCTTTATTACAAGCTTCATTGTGTGTATATGTTGAGGGAGCCTGAATTGACTGTGAAATGGTGAGATGTGGAATTCACACTTGTGAAATTAATCAAATTCACTGACAGATCCTAAAGGATATCATGAACTAATGAGGCCTTAATTTAAAGGAATACGTGATAAACTAACAAAAGAAATGAACACAACCCAGATTACTATATTGAGTCTCTTCATAGATCTGGATGATGTCCTGACACTGTAACTTAAGTTCAAAACAAAATCCTAATGTAACTATCATTTTTCCCCCTAGGTCTTAAAGGGGTATGCCTTTTTTAAGTGAAAATTTTAATGAATATCAGTGAGTGTTATCTACCATCAAGGGGTGCGAGAGTAAATGTTTAACAACCAGCTTATCAAGAGAAAAATGTATGATAGGACTAACTTTTAAGTTTAATCTACACCACTAACATTTAATTTTATCCATCACTTCTAGTGATTGTCAAGTCTAGACAATCAACAAAATAATAAATCAATCCCTGGTTTGTAGTGATGGATGATTCCCATGGCATAAAGGCTCACACCGAAAATATAACAATAAGAGACTATTTGAATTGTCTCTCTCATTCTCCTGAGACCTCAACTGATAACACATATAGAAAGGAAAAGGATTATAAACTTTACACAGAAGGGTTATATGGATATCCTAATGAGTGAAAGGCCCAAGAATAGACCCAGGCCCTTAAAACTCACAAGAAGGTGATGTTTCCACTCATAATCTCAAGAATATGACCCAAAATACAAAAATTAGCGATAGATTTGAAAGATTGGCTTGCTTACCTGCCCTCCGTAATAAAATTCTTCAGAATCATTGTCTCCTTCCGAGTCTTCTTCCACTGTACTATTTTGTCTTGACTCCTTAGGTAAAAATAATATTATAAGAAAAGTAATGGCAAAGCCAGATGATATTTTGCCTGTTGAAAGCAAGATTTAATCCTATAGATAGATAGAAGGGAGAAGAGAAGGAGGGACAGACAGAGACAGAAACAAAGACAGAGATATACAGACAGAGACGGAGGAGAAGATAGAGACAGTAAGAAAAAAAGATAGCAAACATGGTGTACTGCCAACAGACCTAACATCAGAGCCAAGGAAAATTGGGTTCAAGTCCTACCTCTGAACATATCCTGGCTACATGATTCCAGGAAAATCACTAAACCTATCACTACTGTAGGCAAATCTAACACTATGAGTGTTATAAAAGGTACCAACCTACATGCGCGAAGGGAGTTTTCTTTATCAGTGAAATCATAAGGCTGGTCCCTATACCTGTCCACATCCTAGAAAAAATAGTGGTTCATCCACTGGTTACTGGCAAATGTGATCAGCAATTTAGGGCACTTACCTAACATGGTAGCAGAAGATTTCAGCAACAAACACTTGTATAGATCAATCTACCTAAATCGGTAGCTAAAAGATGCAATGCAATGGTTTTAACAGCCTGTTCGCTTAACTCAACTGAGCAGCCTAGAGCTATTTTAATTTTAAAAGCCTAGAACTTAGTATAAATACTAGATGTACACAGCTATCTCCCACAGTGTTTTTATGAGAATAGGTGCTAAGTAAACATTTGCTCAGTGTAACCCTAGGAGCTGGCCAGCTGCTATTAAACCACTGGAAGCCACCTGAGGGACTGATTTAATGAAATTTTCAATGCACTTATATTCTAATTAGAACCCTGGGTTTGATTTATTCAGTAAGCTTCTTTCTATTCCTTGCTCTTCTGCCCTCACGACTAGAATATCCACATTTGCTTTAAAGCAATCCACCTCTTTCATCTCTGTCATCCTAAATCACTGACCACCAAAGGGAAACCTCCTTTTACCTAACAATAACTGCATATTTTCATGTCAATTCCACTGAGTCACCCTGAGTGTGACATATTGACAGCTCCTCCAATAAAATAAAAGTTGTTTGATAGCATAGGCTTTCACTTTTCTTTTTATTCCCAAATCTTGAACTCTTCATATTTCCCTCCATCTCTGGTCCTTCTCCACCTCCTATATGGAGCCTCATTCTTATGGTACCTGTTCTTCACCCTCAATGCACTATCAAATCCCTTTTCAGCCAGTCTGAAATATCTGTGCCAGTTTCTCTTGTTAGCCAATCCAAACATCTCTGGTCTCTATGAGTGAAAAGATCAATCACTCATCAAAGCATTTTCTAAGCCTCTACTATGTGCCAGGCATTGAGTTAATTCACTACAAACCAAAATTGAAAACACCTACCATTTTATCATTCATCTATCATCTCATCTATAGAGATCTTAAATCTCTTCATCTTTGCTGGTTCCTTTTTTTTTTTACTTCTGGAACATTCTCAGGTTCTATCATTTAAACTTATGCCCACATGCGAGTGCACACACACACACACACACACCCTAAACATCATCTTCTATTCTCTACTTCGCTACTAAATTTCTAGAAAGAATAGATGTCAATATTAATGTCCCTCTACATTATTTCTTCATTACCAACTCACTCGACTCCTTATATTTCCCCTGACCAGCATACAACTGAAACTGTTCTTCTCAATGACCTTCTAAAGCTAAATTTTCTCAGCGGCACATGGCAAACAAACAAAAATTGACCACGTACCAGGGCATAAAAACCTTACAATCCAGTGCAGAAAGGTAGAAAGTAGGTGCATCTTTTTCAGATCATGATGCAATAAAAATTATTTGTAACAAAGGACCATGGAAAGATAGACTAAAAATTAATGGGAAACTACATAATCTAATCCTAAAGCATGAGTGGGTATAAGAACAAATCATAGAAACAAGTAAAACTTCATTCAAGAGAATGACAATAATGAGACAAGATACCAAAACTTATGAGGTGCAGTAAAATAGCCCTCATTCCATACTGTTCCCTTTTATACATGATATACCATGGGAAAATGGACAAGTTATTCCCTGAGTTCAATCTGCCTCTGATTAAGTCATTCCTCCGATGCCTAAAAATGAATCACCTCCAATCTCTAATCGATCAAAATCCTTCACATCTACAATGATTTAACAAGACAGGAATCATTTTTTTGTCTGATAAGGGTCTAATATCCAACACATTTAAGGAAGTCATCAAAATTAAGAAGAATAACAGCCACTCCTCAATTGAAAAATGGTCATATGACCAGGTAGTTTTCAATGGAAGAATTACAAGCTATCAGTAGGCATATTTTTTTTTATTCTGCCCAATCAACTAATAACTAGAGGACTGCAAATTAAATGAACTCTAAGGATACATACTAAACCCACTGGATGGGCCAAGTTGACTAAAAAAGGGCAAATTTCAAAGGGTCTGCAAGAAAATATACACAATAATGCTCTACTGGTGAAGCTTAAGTGGTAGAGTAATTCTGGAAATAAATGGAAACTATGCCATAAAAGACACTAATGTATGCATACACTTTGATGTGGATATACCACTATTAGTATTAGTATCATACACCCAAGGAAATTAAAGGGGAAAAAAAAAGGTTCTAAAGGCACAAAATACTGGTATCAGTTCTTTTTGTAGTAACAAACAACTAGGACTTAAAAGTGAGCACATCAGTTGTAGAATGGCTGAAAAAAAAAATGTTATGTGAATGAAGCAGGACCTGAAACCTCCATTTTAAGGAAAATGCTAAGCTGAGTCAGGTTAAATCCTTCATTCTTTCTTGGACCCATTCCTGATTCTCTGAACTTCTCTTTCCACCAAGACTTGGCAGCCATCTCTCCCTGAAAGATCCTTCTATCCCTGTAGCCTGCTCACCTAGGAAGATGATTCCATCCTACAACACCTTAGTCTGATTAGTCAGTTCCCTTCAAATTTTTTTTTTTTTACAGAAAATGCTCAGGCCAGCAACCTTTACACCTCATGACACTCCAGAATCACTTGATTTCTGCCTCCCACCTAGTCTTCTTCCAACAGTGCTTTTCAGATTTATTTCATATATAGTCTTCCCTCATTAGAATATAAGTACCCATATGTATAAGCATCAGGAAGAAAAGCAAAGCCCCCAATAGTCATATGGAAAATGTTCTAAACAACTAATAATAAAAGAAATGCAAATTAAATCAATTCTATGTTACCACCTCACACTCATCAGTCTAGCTAAGATAACAGAAAAAGAAAATGACAAATGCTGGAGGGGATGTGGGAAAATAGGTACATAATGCACTGATGGTGGAATTGTGAACTAGTCTAACCATTCTGGAGAGCAATTTGGAACAATGTCCAAAGGGTATAAACTAATGATATCCTTCAACCCAGCAATACCTCTACTAAGTTTATACCTTCAAGCAGATTAAAGGAAATGGGAAAGGACCCATATGTACAAAAATATAACTGGACAGCTAAGAGTTGAAAACTGAGGGGATGCCCTAAAGAAAGGCTAAGCAAGTTAACCTACATTAATGTGAGGAAACACTACTTGGCTATAAAAATTTATGAAAGTGACTGGTTTCAGAAAAACCTGGGAAAACATATGTATGGATATAAGGTGAAGGGAGGTGAATTTGGTGTGTAAAGTATGAGCAATATTGTAAAGATACTCAATTGTGAAAGACTAAGTAACTCCGATTAATACAATATCTACCACAACTCCAAAGGGCTCGTGATTTAAAATGCTATACACATATAGATAAGAGAATTGGTGGCCTCAGACAGCAGAATAAAGCATATTTTCAGCCTTTATTTTCTTTGCTTTGGGGGGGCAGCGGTAGCGGGGGAGGATTATACCTAATGTGGAAATGTTTTGTACAGATTCATATTTATATAATGGGCACAATATTTTTATCATTTACAGCACTTAACATAGTACCAGGCACACAAAGTACTTAATGAGTCTTTACTTGACTTGGAACTTTACTGTGCCTTAAAAAAAATATTCTAAGACATTGTTTCAGAGAAAGCTGGGAAGACTTGTATCAATTGATGGAGGGAAGAGAGGGAAATGAGCATAATAATAACAATAATAATAATAATATATAATAATAACAACACTGTTATGTCAAGTTTGAAAGACCCAAGAATGCTTGGTAAATTAGTGACCAGTCATGATTCTAGAGTAACAATGATGAAGCCTGTTAACCACCCCCAGATAAAGGAGATGAATTCAACATACAAGAGTGAGACGTACATATTTGAATAATTGTTATTTTTACAAGAGTTTCTTTTCAATGGGAGGGAAGAGATGGGGGAAGAGAGAAGAATATATATGGATCTCTTTTTCATTTATTTTTTTAAGTGAAAGAATGGTTTCCCATCTTTCAAAGCCTACCTCAGATGCCAACTCTTCCATGAAAACTTTATAGATTTCCTTTGGAAAGAAGTAATCCCTATACCTGTATGCAGCTACCAAAGTGATTTTTCTAAAGCATGGGTTAAGATTTGAAGGAAACTAAGAAGCTGAAACAGAGGAGGGAGAGCATTCCACACGTGGGGGTAACCAGTGAAAATGTCCAGAGTCAGGACATAGAGTGTGTGTTGTAAGGAACGGCAAAGAGGCCAGTGACACCGGGTCACAGAGTATGTAAGGGAAATTAAGTTATAAGAAGACTAAAGGCGGGGAAGGGAGGAAGGATTTTTTGTGAAGGGCTTTCCATGCCAAAAAGGGAATTTAATATTTAACCTTAGAAATTAGAGGGAAATATTGGAGATTAATTTGAAAACTAAATGGTAGATTGACTGGATTAGGTAAAGACTGAAGGCAAGGAGATGAACCAAAATGTGACTGCAATAGTTGAGGAATGAGGGGGTAAGGGTCTACATGGAGAAGAAAGAAGTATTATAAAAATGTTAAAGAGGTGAAATTAATTGGACTTGACAACAGATTAAATGGGGAGGTGGGAAATAAAAAGTGAAGGATTACAACTAGGTTTATAAGCCTAGGTGATGGTGAGGACAGAGGTGCCTTCTACAGTAATGGGAAAATGAGGAAGAGAGAAGAGCTTGAGGAAGAAGAATGGAGTTAATGAATTATATTTTGGACATTTTGAGTTTAAAATGTCTATATGCTTTGCCAATTATACACTTAGAAAGCTGCCTAGAACTTGCCAAGGGTCATAGACTGTATATAAACATGCAGGGAGCAGATCAACTTGAAAACAATTTAACCCCAAGACTAATACTAGAACCACTGTGCCCAACCTTCTCTATGTCTGTGTATCTGCTTCTGTATTTGTCTCTGCTCTCTCTCTCTCTCTCTCTCTCTCTCTCTCTCATACATTCCATTTAACAGTACTGCAAACATCCCCATCTATGCAATCTACCCATCCATCCATTAAACAAACATTTGCTGAGTGCTACAGTGCTGGGACTAGGAAACAAGACAAAGTTTAGAAAAGATACAGTCTCTACCTCATAGAACTGACAAACAAGGAAGTTCATAACAAATAAAGGAAAAAGGTAAATTTTTTAAATTTATTATAATTTTTTATAATTAAATTTATTATATTTTTAATAATTATAATTAATTTAATTTATTATAATTTCTAAATTTATTATGGAAGTCTGTGGATTTACCTTAAGTCCTGCTGAGCACTGAAAGAAAAGAATATTATTGAGCAGAGAGGAAGCTGAGAGGGAAAGGAACTGTAGAAAATAAAGCATTTCTGCTTTGATAACATTTGATAACAACTCTACAGGTAAGGGAGATGCAAGTGACTTCAGCCAGATCTGGGACAGACATTATTGTAGGGATGGGAAGGGAAGAATAGCACAGTTTGGCCAGAAAATAGCGTGTTAAGAGAATTAATGTGAAAAGGTTTTCAAGGAAAGGCAATGTCTGATTGTGGGGGGGTCACCCTATTTAATGAACTCCAGAGGTTGCCAATTCCTTGTAGGATTAAATATAAAATCCGCTACTTGATATTTAAAAACCTCTACAACATGTCCCTCCCCCTTGATCTTTCTAGACTTCTTATACTCTGCACTCCAGGAACATTGGCTTCCTTACTGCTCCTCAAGCAAGGTACTCTATATTCAGAATCAGGGCATTTTGACTGATTCTTGCCCAAACCTAAAATTCTCTCCTTCCTCATCTCAGTCTCCTGGCTTTTTTCAAGTCCCGCCAAAATACTACCATATACAAAATGTCTATGCTGATCACATTTAATGCTTTTGCCTAACCTTTGCTAATTATCTCCATTTTATTTTGATATCTCATTGGTACAAGTTTTTTTGCCTACTGCAAAGGTGGGGAACCTGCAACCTCAAGGTCACATGTGGCCCTCTAGGTCCTCAAGTGTAGTCCTTTGACTGAAGTTTGGATTTGGGCAAAGGGACACAGGTTCCTCACCTCTGGCCTAGTGTCTCCCCATTAGACAACAAGCTCCTTGAGAGTAGAGATTGGTTTTGACCTTTACTTATATCCTCAGTGCTAAGCACAGTTGTCTAGCATATAGTGGGCACTTTAAAAATGCTCACTGACTGACAATGTCAGAGACTTAACTTTATTTGTTAAGAAATTCTCAAAAATTTTGAAGACTGGGTAATATGCCAAGATTCATGTCCAAGTTATATTATCTCAGGCAGCATTTTGGAATATGCATTGAAACAGGTAGATAGAGAACAGAAAGAAGGTCATGTAAGGAGGCTTCTGCAATATTATTGGGAGGTGGTAAGCAAGATAATGATATTGGGGAGATTCTGTGTAGACAGAAAGGATGAGGAGTACAGAAATGATTAAGAATGAGAGGTAATGGAGCCTAAAGCATCTAAGATAATTAACAAGAGACCTAAAAACAGGAAGGATAGTGTGACAATCTAAGTACAACAGAAATAAGGAAAGCAGAAAGATGCATAGGTTTAAGGAAAAATTCACTGCGTTAAAACCACCTACTTACCTCTCCATTTTCCTTTTGTAATTTTGATTTTATGGATAAACAACACGGAATGTCATTGGGTTTTTTTAATTCTGAAATGAAAATCAGGTTATGAAATAAATCTTTATTCTAAATAACAGTGATTTTTCTGATTAAAAAAAAGGGCATCCGGACACATACCCCTTTGCAAGGAAATAAAATTGCATCATGTTAGAAAGCGATTCAATATGTAGGTTGTTTCTGATGTTTGCATAAATTTCCATAAAAACAAAGCCAAAGGGAAATCTCCACATTGACTAAATTTAAATACTAATAATATCAAAATATTTGTCACTTTCTTTAAGATAAAGGAATACAAATAAGGTACAGAAGCATATATGTGTGTATACACACAAGTTCACATTCATTCCTGACCTATGCCAAAAACATGAATGAACACACACATGTATGCAAAAAATGTGTATTATCTCTTCAGAGAGAAGGGACATGCACACATAGACAAATATAAATAAATACACAAACATGGAAATTTCTGGAAAATTAAGTGTATATGTATATTTTTGCATATCTAGATCTAGATATTTCTTGGCATAGTTTTCCAAATGAATATAAATTGTTTCTTTAGATTTTTTCTATTTTTTCATGAAAAGCTACAATCAAAAGCAACAAAAACATTTTTACAATACCAAAATATCATCATAAGTTCAAACAAGATATACATAATTACAAAAAGTAAAAACAACATTCTTAATGTATAGAAATTTATTTAACTTTAAATTTATTAAGAAAATAGAGATGTACAGATATACAACTGAACTTGTTTTTATATGAGATAAACACTGAATCAGAATGAAAACAATTAATCTGAAATAGAAAACGTGTGTTTCAAAATATTACCTGTTGCTATTCGGTGGAAAATTATGGGAATTGGCTCAGTGGTAACTAACACATCTTCATCATTGTCTGAACTTGAAACATATGTATTATCTGTACAAGAAAAGGGATCTCAGATCACTTGATTGCAAAAAAAAGATTTTGCAAAAAAAAAACATTATCTCTAAAAATCATTTATTTAATTTATTCAAAAAATACCCGAATTATCAAAACAAAAAGCTATCTGGTCAATTATTTTATAGCATTGTTAAATGTGAAACCAAACCTTTTTTTAAAGGAAGCAAATTAAACATCTAATTTTTTTTAAAAAAGGTAAACAGAAGGCACAATAATATACTGAAGTACGATAATGCAATTAAGACCTATGAGCACGAAAATTGAAAAACAAAAATCTACAGATTTTCATGAAATAATGCAATATAAAAAAGAAACCCAAATACTAAGTACTTCCAACACATCCAAAGGTGGGTCCCAGTGAATAATTATAATAGACTTAATAGTATAACTACAAGTCAATTTTTAAATGAAATCAATTAAGAGATATAGTCTCAAAGTATGTTTTCTTGCACTTATGTTGAATAGTCCATAATAAATTCCTGAAAAAACTTAATTTCTTTATTATTACCTAAAATATAAATGGAACTATATATCAGGGTTCCATTTACAATTATGTTGAGCTAAGCTGATGGCTTATATGTGAAATAATGGTGAAGGACCACTTTGAAAATATCATCAATGCTAAGAGAAAAAGAATTCTGCTTTATATGCTCCAAATGTTTCTCTCTTAAATTCTAAGCATTTATAAACCATATGAATCCTCTAAAGAAAAAAGAACTAGTGTGTAATCTTACTAAATATGATATCACAATCATTCATGTCTCATGGAGGAAAGGACACAATGAGTCTTTAGTAATTAGTAATTTAGAAAAGAATGTCACTGGAAGTGGCCCAGTAAATACAATTCAATAAGAATAGTGGAGATGATGAAATTATTTTAAATCTACTTTCCAAAATTGTTACTTAAAATGGAAGATCCAACAATCATCCACAAACCCAAAGTAATCTGAAATGTTTTACAAATATTCAAATGCCTTTAATAAGCAAATAACATATTAAAATATTCTTAAAGATTTTAAAATTTTGCTTTTCTTTCCCATTATTTCTTTCCTTCTCAAAGGAAATTCAATGTATATTTTATTCTGACATTGTTTCCCTCTTTAGACAAATAGTAAATACTACCAATCAGTATGTTTAAACGAAGCTAGTAGTGAATCTTTTTATTTATCTATTTATTTTCTTTTTTTATTTTAATTTATTTTTGACATGTTTGGTTTTCAGCATCGATTTTCACAGGCGTTTGAATTACAAATTTTCTCCCCATTTCCTCCCCCCTCCCCACTCCAAGATGGTTGCCCTGTTCCCCAGTCTGCCCTCCCCTCCATCACCCCATTCCCCTCCCATCCCCCTTTCCCTTCCTTTCTTGTAGGGCAAGATAAATCTCTATGCCCCATTGCCTGTGCATCTTATTTTCTACTTGCATGAAAAAAACAAAAAAACTTTTTTTACTTTTGAACA